>JAFEMH010007532.1:0-86255 GCA_022495995.1 Adenophora triphylla var. japonica | reverse complement strand
TATTCGCGGATAGAGGTAGCAATAAGTTGAAATGACTTGGGCATACTTCACTATTTCGCGGATAGAGGTAGCACAAGTTGGAATGACTTGGGCATACTTCACTATTTCGCGGATAGAGGTAGCACATTAAAATGAACACTTGGCGTATACCAAGCGTATCACTATTCGCGGATAGAGGTAGCGCACAAGTTGGAATGACTTGGGCGTACTTCACTATTCGCGGATAGAGGTAGCACAAGTTGGAATGACTTGGGCGTACTTCCACTATTCAGGCGGATAGAGGTAAAGCACAAGTTTCTGAATGACTTGGGCATACTTCACTATTCACGTGATAGAGGGTAGCACAAGTGTTGAAAATGTGACTTTGGTGACATATTTCACTATTCGCGGATAGAGGTAGCACAAAGTTGAAATGACTGCATGTACTTCCACTATTCGCTGATAGAGGTAGCACAAGTTGAAATGACTCGGGCATATTTCTAATATTCGCGGATACTGGTGAAGCACAGAGTTGGAATGACTTGGGGCATACTTCTCACTATTCGCTGATAGAGGTAGCACAAGTCTAGAGTTCTGACAATTTTGTGAGGTTGTCACCTAGTGTTATTCCGTTATAACGGAATTAACTGGAGGCGACTGGGGAATAAAGCTTTGGATTGCTAAAGAGATAAGGGATATTTTCTGGAAAAGATGTTATCTTGGTTAAAAGAGTTAACGGAAATTGCATGCCCAAGTGGAAGGTCCAAAGGTGGCAGATTGTAATTTATGCGTCGTAGCGAATGAAGCCGCCCCTAAGCATGAGATGGAGAAAAGAAGCCGTACGGCGCTTAGAAACCCGTTTTTTCCAGCATTATTTGGGTAAAAATCAAGTTTTCGAACGGGCATCAAGTATTTGTCACGCCCACTTCAGAACGCAGAGAGAGAGAGAGAGAGAGAATTTCGAAATTCTTTTCAACCCTTTTGTTTCCTTTTCGATTTGAAATGGATCCTGAGGGCAATCCCATACCAAGGCAAGCGAGGAGAAACATCTCGGCCGCGAGAAGGAGGAGGAAGGAGCTCGTGAGGACGGAGAGGAAGTATGACTTCCTTACGCCTCCATCGGAGCTTTACCCGGGAGAAGGGAGCACAAATCAACGAACCCGCGATCGCTTGGGGTAAGCATTCTCATTTTGCTCAAATCCGATGATTTTGCTTGAATTTTGAATGATTTAGGGCTTGACCCGAATTATAGGATTTTTGAATGATTTTTGAATGATTTTGAGATGCATGAACAACCCATGAGGCTAAGAATATGCATGTGCAATTTTATTTGATGAAAAATTATGAGAATGACTCACTTTTTTCTCGCAAAAATGAAGTAAGAATTTTTTTTCAAAATATGAGACTAGAGTTCTTGCCTTGTGCTAGAACTAGGTCAAAATTTGATTTTCAATGAGAAAACATGATTTTGGAAGATGAAAAATGATTCATGCATGCCATTTTTTGAAAAATAATGCTTATGTGCAAAAATTGTGATTTTGTGCTTTAGGAAAGCAATGACGCGTTTCAAGTGATGAAAGACACGTTTTTGATGCAAAAGTTATGCTAGAAAACTTTTATGAATGCTTTTCTTTTGAAAATATGTGCACTTTTGAATATATGCATGCTTTTGAAATGACGAAGGATCGATACTTCTTTTGATGTGCTTGTCTACAGGAGGAACAAGTCTAGAGGACCGTCTGAGATAGCGGTCAAGCTGCAGAGGATGCCGCATTTTGAGAAGGATGGGGCAAATCCTGGGCAAGGTGCGAGTGGCTACCGGCTTGATGCATTTGTAGAGGCTATCAGGGTGTCCATATCACCTCTAAGAGCAAGGGCTCGGGTCCAGCCCTTCGTGTTCCGTGGGACAAGACACATAGCTTCACCCGAGCCGGGAGAGCCGACAGCTGACTCCCGCCGATTTCACCGCTATTACGGGCTTACAGCTCACCGGAGGCCCGTGACTTGGAGGGACCATATTACCGCCGAGGAGTTTGTGCTTGGGTCGGATTTGAGCCGATTCCGAAGGGGCCGGGATGGAGACACGGAATGTCGAGGTGGCAAACCCGTACTTCCATACGTAATTTGCCGTTAATGATGTGACCGCCTGCCAGCTCGGCTAGAGCATTCATATGGTTGATGCTACGGGCCACCATCTTTGCCAATTCTCGGGACGATAGCTATGACTTGCCTCCTCGACTCTCCTGGAGGATGTCGATGGGATCGGGACGGTCTCTCGGGAGAGGCCGGATTGGGCGAGTTGTACTTCTCGCTGGACATGTACAAATGGAACAAGGCCGCTTCCATGGACTCGCTTTTCTTTTGCCTCGAGGTAGTCTCCTTTTTTTTCTTTTCTTTTCCCCGTCTCGAGACTTTTATGAGAGAGAAAATGACCTTTGATTGTTTTGAACATGCAGCCCGGTTTTGCGAGGTGATCGGGTTCTTCCCTTGGAACCAGCAGAGTGATGTCACCATCTTCCCCGCTATGGTTCGCCGGAGGGGAGATGCGAGAGATAAATTCACTGGGAAGACCCGGATTACCTTCGACTACAAAATGGTGAGGCCGGTCATCAACAGTGGACGGGCACGATGGAGCGGACTTCTACCCTCGGGGGTGTATCCAGAGATCTTGCTTGAGATGCCATCGAGGTGACGAGGCGCAGGAGGTGGCTCACAGTGGCCGACATGTGATGTCATTTACTTGGGGACCGCTTCGAGACAAAGCATGGTCACGTTCCCACTAGATGCCATTACTCCTTCCGACCCTCCAAAGCACGGATGCCGCAGCCTGTGGACCGGCCAGGATGAGATTGCTAGGTACTGTGCGTGCGTGGCCGCAGAGGAGTACTTCGACATGGACACCCCCTACGCCGTGTTTGTGGAGCAGCGCCCGAGGACGCCACGTAAGCCAGCGAAGCCGGCGGTCACTCAGTGGATACGGGGAGGATGAGCCCATCGACTCCGCCGATCCCTCCCGCGCATCCGTCCTACGTGGTCCACATGCGAGTGCCGAGGAGGATGAGGATACCGTCCCTCGATGCTAGGAGCCCCAAGCACACCTTGCCGCCCTCGATAGCACCGTAAGTGTACTCTTAGTGGTCTTATTCCCTTTTAGCTTTCGCATTTTCTCGCTTTTTGCTATTTTCTCGAGATTTTCTCGAGATTTTTCTTTTTTTTTTTCTCGTGTTCCAGCTCGCACTTACGATAGGTCAGGTCGTGCGTAATAGGGCCGGGAAGGACATGTGCTCTGGGCCTCTCTTCGAGGAAGCCGGCTCGCGCTTCGAAGGCGGCAGCTGATGCACAGGAGCCTCGGGCGCAAGAGACGGCATGTCGGGGGCACAATTGCCTACCTCATCGGCCTCGGAGTACTCTTCCAAAGGCCATGCTCTGGGGCGGGGACCCAACGCCGACATTCTCCGGAGCAAATGGCCGAGTATGGGCACGATAATGTCCATCTATCTGATGTGGAGCGACTGTGAGGACCTGATGAGGGAGGCTAGCATCTACGAGCCGAGCAGCGATGAAGATGAAGAAGAAGAATCTGAGGCCTAGGAGGTCTCTAGAATAGATTTGGAACAAAAACAAACAATTTACAATTTTTATGCACACTTTGCTTATTTTTTGCTTTATTTGGGCGCCGATGGGGCGAAAACATTGTATTTATGTTTTAAATGCTTTTCTAATTCATGCTTTTTCAATTTGCATATTATCCGAGCCTCTGGGGCGACTTTTTTGCTTGGAATTAATAAATGGGCCAAAATGATTTATAATGGTGTATAAATGCTTGAATGGCTTCTGGATATGTTTTTGTACAGTGTTTCGTTGAAAAAGTGGGGTGAAAAACTCCCTTGGGCAGCAAGAATCCTTTGGTTGCTGCAGAATTTTTTCCGCAGAGGGCTAATGTAGCCGTGCGCGCATGGCCTCGAGGGCAAATGAAGCCGTGCGGCTTACCGTCTGGCTCGAGCCGGTTATTTTCTCGAATAAAAGCAAGGCTTGGCCATTTCATTTCATTTTCACTCTAGACTTGTCCCAATTGTTCCCAGAGCATATTTTGGACCTAAAAGCACCATCTTTGATCATTTTGCGATGGAGAATCCCGTTAGATTGCAAAGGGGGAGACGAGACCATTTTCTATCCGGTCTTCAATCTCGGGCGAGATATAACTTCCAAAATCACAAGGGGCTGCTTGATTCTTCCTTCAAGATCAAGTCTTTATGGCATTTGAGGGATCTCCCGCGCCGATTGGGATCTCTGCTGAGAGCCGCAAAGCAAAGTTCCGGGATGTCCGGAGACATGTTTATCAAGCTTTCTCTTACAACGAAATCGTCCCAACGCACGAAGACTTCGTGAGCCTTGATTGGGGGTCCCGAGATTGAGGCTATATCTATTCCGCTGATCGGAGACGTGCCGGTGACGGTAAAGCTTGCATCTTTTCTCGCATTCCTTTCGGGAGAGGCCGAGAGGATGATGGTAGCCCCTGATAGGATTGACCTTTCTCGATATCCCGGGTGCCTGGGTCTCCGATATGGCCGCGACCACAGTGGCTATGGATGCTTTCATTCTCTCGCGTATTCTCTATTTTGTTCACCGCCGAGTCCGTGGGGACTCGTCATAGTGGTCTCTTGGACATGGTCGAGACCGCAGTGGCTGGGAAGGATATTGTCCCGCTGGTTTTGGGAGAGACATTTCATGGGATTGACGATGGGACGGGCTCTGGGAGACCAAGCTACGAGGTCCGGAGTCCGGCTATGTTGACTTTGTGGCCGCAGGAGAGGCTCTGGCTTCGCCTCGGGCTTTGCCGACTGCCCTCGGGTGATTTCTGAGAGGTGCACCTAGGGCAACAGGAACAGTGGTAGCCGGGAGCCGATGATGGCTAGGCTATCCACTTCGGACATCCGTTGGTGGATACCACATCGAGGTTGCGCACTCAGAGGATATTTCAGAGTCTTATGCCGCAGGGTTCCGTGATTCTCGCCGGTCGTCCTTCTACATACCCCCGCTTGGTATCCAGCGTTTGGGGCTTTACAGGAGCCATTGAGTGATTGGGAGGACATCCGGACCATGGAGGTGGTGTCATTGACATGAGAGATCCAAATTGCCTTCTCTTTCTTCTCGAGGGCTCGACACATACCGCTTTCCCACCTGTGGCTATCTTCAGAGCAGTGAAGAGTACCATCTCGACCACCGTCTACTGGACTCGGGTACGAGAGGGAGATGGGAGCGACTCAGTTATCTTGGAGGATAGACGTCGAGCTTTACTGGGAGCCGACTGACTCGAGTAGGACTCTCGAGGAGACCGAGGCTAAGGCGAGTTGCCATAACCAATCGTGTGACTTGGTCAGTGATATGGAGGCTCTGCACATAAGAGATTGTCCGAGGTCGCTCCTTCGATCGAGGCTCGAGGGAGGAGGTGCGGACTCGTGCTCGTATAGAGAGAGCGCTCATTGACACCTGGGGTCGGGTAGAGGCTCCAGCTGAGGATACCAGAGGCCTGGACGCAGTGGATACCGACATTATTGAGAAGAAAAGGGAAGAAGACTCGACGAGGCCGAGGAAAAGGGAAGAAGACTCAAGAAGACTCGCCGAATGACGACCGACAAGTCTTTTCTCAAGATCCTCTTATTGCCATTTTGCAAACACATTAGTTTATTTAGGCATTTTATTGTATTTTAGATCTTTTTAGAAAGTTAGCAGAGTTAAGAGGTAGACCGTGCTTGAACTCATCAAGAAGTTTTTAACTTGTAATGAACAAGAAATATTATTTTAAAAATTAATCAAGACACATTTCATGGAAATTCAAATGTCTTTATTGATTGGGACCCGTTTTATGAAAACCGAAATACCCTTTACTATTTTTTAGGACGCACTTCATGGAAGCTTGATTGTCCTTTTATTGTTTAGACACATTTCATGGAAACTTAATCGTCCTTTTTATTGTTTAGACCGAACCATATATGGCCGCTCTACGTTCCCCTTTTTACAAGAAAGGCTAAGGGGCTCAGTCTACGTAGTTCATTCCGGTGAACTAAATTTTTATGTGCAAACGTTTTTTGCCTAGACCGCCCTTTTGGGGTTTTCACTTAGCCGGGCATTACTCTTTTTGCACTAAGATTTTTTTTCTTTTTTTTTTTTTTTTTTTTTTTTTTTTTTATCGACATAGTATCTTCTGAGTTTATCACCGCTGACCGGGTGGACAAAGGGATTGCCATCCAAGTCTCGCAAGCTTCATTGCTCCTCCCGACGCATTTTCTCGCACCACATAAGGGCCGATCCAGACGGGTTCCCATTTTCCTGTGGGGTTTGTCTCCGGTAGGGGGCTTTACTTTCAAAGACCAAGTCGCCTTCGATGTCTCCCGGCCTCGACCTTTTATCAAACGCTCCGGCCATTCGCCCGGTAGGCTCGGTGTGTTCCATGGCTTTTAGCCTTCTCTCGTCAAGGTGGCTAATTCATCATGCCGGCCGCGCAACCATTCCACTTCATTGACACTGCTTTTCCAGAGGACCCTTAATGACGGGATTTCCAACTCCACCGGTAACACCGCTTCCATCCCGTAAGTTAAGGCAAAAGGAGTTTCTCCCGCGGGCCGTTTCGACAGACGCTTCAGAGCCCTGCAGTGCTAGGTGCAGCCTTTTCGGGCCAATCACGACCACGGTGGCCATCTTCCTGGATGATCCGCCGAGTGTCTTATTAGCAGCCTTCCACGACTCCATTGGTTTCGAGGTCTCAGACGGGGACGACTTGTGGCGAGTAACTCGACTCGACAGCTAGCCTATCGCAGCCTTCCTTCGAAGTGTGACCCATTATCGTAAATGATCTCTGCTGGGCACCCCATATCTCGCACATTATGTTTTCTTTGATGAACCGGGCCACTTTTCTCGAAGTGAGGACCTTGTCAGACTTGGCCTCTACCCACTGGGTGAAGTAGTCAATGGCTACCAAAACGAACTCGTGCCCATTGCTTCCTCGCCGGGATATTTTCCCTATCACGTCAATGCCCCAAGTTGCAAACGGCCAAGGAGTCGTCATGCAGTACAGGTCATGAGGTGGGAGGTGGTTGAGGTTGGCAAACCGCTGGCATTTGTCGCAGGTTCGGACGTGCCGAACGCAGTCTGTTTCCATGGAGATCCAGTAGTAACCCATTCTCGGAGGGATCACTTGCATCGTGGCTCGACATTCATGTGAGGACCGCAGGGACCATTGTGGACTTCGGTCATCAACTCTCTGGCTCTTTCTTGAGTGACACATAAGAGGAGTGGTCCTTGATACCGCTTCTTGTATAGGTTGCCTCCTAGAATGACGTACTGAGAAGCCAACCTTTTCAGGGCTTGCAAGCTTGGCTCTGACTCCTTCTTTTGGTCTACCTTCTTCGTCTCTGAAAGCTGACTCTCCGTCTTTGAGGAATTGGTAAATCTGATTGTACCAAGGTTCCTTTATAGGCTCGGGTCCCAGGTCCACTTCACAACAGAAAGCTGGGGCTTCTCTTCTACCCACTCTGAAGGGCTTTATGGCTTTTCCCTCGGGGATCTCTACCAATGAGGCTAGAGTAGCTAGAGCATCTGCGAATCTGTTCTTTTCCCTCGGCAAGTAGTGGAAAGTTACTTCTCGGAACTGTCCAGTCAACTCCTCCATATGGGCATGATACCGTTGCAGATTAGGGTCTACAGTCTTCCACTTGTTGGAGACTTGGTTGATGATCAGGGCTGAGTCTCCGTAAACTTCGAGCTCCTTGACATTTCTTTCTAAGGCGGCCTCCAAACCAGCAATGCAGGCTTCATACTCGGCGACATTGTTCGTGGCAGGAAAGTTCAACTTGAGGGCTATGGGGGTATGCTCATCTTTCGGATCGACCAATAGCATTCCTACACCATTTCCTCTTTTGTTAGCGGCTCCGTCAAAGAACAATTGCCATCTATTTTCAGGCTCAACTGCAAAGATCCCTTCATCTGGAAATTGGGGTTCAGGCCCTCTGTCTTCATTACTGGGGAAGTTCGCTAGGTGATCTGACAATGCTTGACCCTTGATGGCCTTTCTGGTCACATAGTTGATGTCGTATTCTGCCAAGAAGAAGGACCACTTCGCTAGACGCATCGATAGGGAAGGCTTGTCAAAGATGTACTTGATGGGGTCCATTTTCGAGACCAAGTTCACAGGGTGGGCTTGCATATAATGCTTCAACTTGCCGACTACCCAGACCAGTCCTGCACATGTCTTTTTCACACGCTGAATAATTGAGCTCACTCCCTTTGTAGCTTCCGGCCGACAAAGTAAATGGCATTCTCTACCCGAGAGTCTTTCTTCTCTTGAGCAAGCATAGCCCCAACCGCCGTGTTCAGACAGCTTAGATAGATGCAGAAGAGGCTTCGTCTATGTGGGGGCATAGTACCGGGGTGCACTAAGTATGCCTTGATCTGGTCAAAGGCGTCTTGGCATTCTTCGGTCCATTCTCAGGTCCACATTCTTCTTCATGAGCTTGAAGATGGGCTCGCACATAGTGGTCAACTGATTGACAAAACGGCTGATGTACTGCAATTTTCCCATGAAGCTTTGACTTCCGTCTGGGTTTGAGGTGGCCTCATAGCCATGATAGCTTTGATCTTTCGGGGGTCAACTTCTATACCTCGCTCCGTGACCATGTACCCGAGCACTTTTCCCCTTGTCACTCCGAAGGTGCATTTGGCAGTGGTTTAGTCTCATGGAATGCCGTCTCAGCCTCTCAAAGAATTTTCGTAGGTCAACAAAGTGTCGCCCCACCTTCTCCTTTGGAGTGGATTATCATGTCGTCTACGTAGACCTCAATCTCCTTGTGGATCATGTCATGAAAAAGCGCGGTCGCCGCCCTTTGGTAAGTAGCCCCGCATTCTTGAGCCCGAATGGCATTACCGTATAACAAGAGGTTCCCACGGTGTGGTGAAGGCCGTCTTTTCTTGGTCTTCTTCGGCCATCTTGATCTGGTTGTAGCCTCGCAAAACCATCAACGAAGGATTTGATTTCGTAGTTGGCAATGGAATCCACCAGGATGTCTATGTTTGGCGTAGGGTAGTCGTCTTTGGGGCCGGCCTTGTTCAGATCTCGGAAATCCACACAGCAGCCGCACCTTCCCATTGGCCTTGGTTACGGTCACGATGTTGACAACCATGCCGGGTATTCAATAACTCGATGAATCCTACCCGCAGTAGCTTCTCAATTTCTTCTTTGACCCGTAGAGGACCATTCCGGCTTGATCTTTCTCGCTTCGCTTTATCTGGCTTAGCATCTGGTGCTAGAGGGATTCTCGTGCTCTACTATCGAACTATCTAGCCCCGGCATATCTTTGTATGACCATGCAAACACGTCGACGTATTCTCCGGGAGCAAACTCAATCAATCTGTCCCTTTCAACCCCTGGAAGAAGCTTCCAATCTCGTGTCTCTTTAGGTTCCTCAATAGTACCCAAGTTCACACTTATCAAAACCTCCTGCAGCTTGGGCCCGGTTTTTCCTCTTTTTCGAAACCCGCTTAAAGATTTCTTTAATGTATTGTTCGTTTAGTGTGTTTGCATCTTGTTCAAATGATTCATTATTAACTGTTGTTAAGTTTTGAGTTAATTTATCATTTGTTAAGTTGGCAATAAGAGGATAATCGTAAAGATTTGTCATTTCATTCAAGATAAGGGGAAAAGATGACATCGATTACATTTTTCATAATCCTCAGGCGTGAGGCCTTCGGATGACTCGAGGACTGGAATTCGAAGATTCCCGACTCGACCGAATAGACAACAGGGTGTTTGACACGACCGGCCGAGGAGGACGGGGTACCAATCCAAGCTCCGTGATCATTTGCCGTCGATCGGCTATCGGCCCCGAGAATGTCTCCCAATTCTTCAATGGCATTTCTGTCTTAGTCACCAAAGTGCGAGGATCAAAATGACTTTCACCATCGTCTCCAATAACGGCAACTATCTCATCATCTCGAATCAAGTCGATCAAATCTCGGGATTTGTGCTTCTTCGTCAAACAACTCTTGCAAACCCCATCGATCGTCTTTCACTACCGGCAGCCTTCTATCTGGCTGATCTTTGGAAGAGCTAACTCAAAGGCGGAGAAGTCCATTGTCCCTGATGCCGACCTTTGACACCGGCCGGATTTCCAAGACGTACTCATTCTCGAACGGTAGTGGTAGCCCTGTGGATATCTCGGCAAATCAAGGAACATTCTTCGAACGGGATTGGCTGGCTTTCCCCTAACTTTCTCAAGGTTCTCTAGAAGGGTTCTTCGCAAGGAGATCTCGCGATCACTTTCATCATATTGTGTCCCTCCTTTTACAAAGTAATGGGTCGAGACAGATCGTAAGGATGAAGCCGGACCCCTTCACCTTTCGTGCCTTTAGCTTTTCCGGCATCCCGAGAGTTCCGGTTTGTACCCCAAGCCATATCTCGGTAGTCTCCGCTTCCTTCACATCAATGATGGTGTTACGACCTTCAAGTCTTCTACCCAATCCAAGTCCCTAAGATAGCTCATTTTTCGCATCATTCTCATGGCAGAGGGATTTTATCTAAGTAGTGGTGAGGTCGTGCAACACACTTGTGCCTGAAGAAGCTACGGAGAATCCGGCCAATGCTAACCCTTCATCATCATGCTTGATCTCCAATATCGGGATGTCCCCGTGGCCGGTTCCTTCTATCGTGACACTCGTCCCCATAAATGGTGGTGATAGTTCCATCACTCGACCGAAATTTGACGCACCGATGCAAAGTAGAGGCTACCCCGTTTATCCGGTGGATCCAAGGCCGTCCCAAAGAAGGCAAGAAATGAAATTGGAATGTCAATAACTTGAAAGTCAACATCCATGACCTTTTTCCGAACCACATCTTGAGAGTGGCGATCCCCAAAACCGATCGTGCAAAGGGAGTCATAGGCCTTAATAGTCTCGACTAGAAGGCTTTAAGTCCGTTGGCTTCGTATCCAATAAATCCATCATCTTAGCCGGCAAGACATTCATCGTGCACTCACAACTAGTACTCGTGGCAATCGACGTTCTTCTAACCGGACTGTGATGTAAAGAGGTTCGTTGTGACTAGCCCCATACTTTGGCAGTCCAATTCGAAGGTAATGATGTTTCCATAGTGTATATTTCCAATCATTTGACGACCTCATCGTGGGTGACATCTATGGGCACCATGGTCTTGGCCAAACTTTCTTCTAGTTTCAACTTATGAGGGTATGAAGAGGTTAACAGGACCATAAGGAGATATTGGCTTGGGTACACTTCAACCGAAAGTTAGGACCGGATCCTCCTTATCGAGTCGCTTTTCTCGCTTCTAGCTTATAAGGTCTTTTATCTCGTCTTTGGTTCCGAGACGGCATTCCTTTTGTCACCCTTAGCCGCTCAATACTCATCCGTCTGCACCGAGTCATCACATAGACATTGGATTTTCCTTGGTCATCATTCCTACTGGAGGATTCTCGTCAATTCTTCCAAAGTTAGAGGCGGATTCTTGCCGGCGTATGGCCAATTCTGCCGATTGATCGATTGACGGCGTCGGAAGCATGGCGGCTTCCCGAACTGCGGTCCCGTGTTACCGGCCTTTTGACCTTTTCACATTTTCCGTTTAAAGCTTTCACAGTCTCATTCAAACTTTTCAAAGTCGACATGCAACAAGAATTTTCACTTCCGGATTTTGGAGCTTGGCAAATGGCTTTCTCATCCGATCCTAGCAACTTTTTAATGAGTAGGATCACATTCCTCATCACTGTCAAGCATGTCTTTTCTTTCCCCAGGGGTCAACCTTTTGACGGCATTTTGGACATTGGCTAAACACTTTCGAAATGGGAAATTCCATCATCAATAAGGATTTCGCGGGGTCAAACCTCATGGCGGGTTCCTTTTCCTTCCCATCGAGAGATATTTTCCGGGCTTTGGCTGGGCTAACCACTCCTCTATTGTCCCTTCCGTCACTTCGACCGTGTCTTCATCGCTGTCACTACGGTAGCTCTCGTGGGAACTTTTGTCTTGGCTCTTATGACCAATGAGGGCAAAAGCGGGTCGGGATACTTGACGCCATATGAGGGGTATCTCGGACTCTTCCTCGGGCTTAGGGATTACCAGGAAGACATCATTATCATCGTAGGACATAAAGGGACCTGGGGTCGCCTCTAAACTCAGACTCTTTCCAAGGCATCCATACATTCTTCTTCGTACCAAGTTTCGGGAGTGACTACTAACACCGTGTGATAGAGTCTACCCTTCCCGATGAGAGTTTGGCTTCGGCGACACTTACATGTTCTAGATCGGTGGGAGGAGCCCACTTCCCTCTTTTGGCTAAAGCTTCGATCAAGTCTCTCCATTCACCTACCAAGTCCTTGTACGGTATTGAACTCTAGGATATAGGACTCATACACTACCTCATCCTTCTCCGAGCCTTTGCGTAGATAGGCTGCAGACACACACTTTGAAGTGACTTCATCCCCGTTCTGTGTCTCGTGGCTTTCTCGCCTCATCTTGCCCTTCGGGTTTCACTTCCGCTGGCTCCAAGTCCATTCCTTCTACCGAACTGTCATCATCACTGTAAATCCACCCATTCCTATTCTCATTCCCGATCGACTCTTCGTCGTAGCTATCTCGAGAGGTAGGCAAATTCACAAAGCGTTGACAAAGTTGGAAAGGTCAACCGGCACCGGGATTCCAAGGTAGGGAAATTTGGCTCTGGCCGAAAGGAGGAAAAGGATCCCATGGAGGGATTTAGAGGAAGCGAGGTGTCGGACCCTAACGGCTTGGGGTGTTGGAGGAGACCGAGAAAGGACAGCTTTGGCAATGGGTTATATGAAGATGGGGGAGGGCATTGGTTATAGGCTAGCTCTTTTTCCTGGTCATCTGGTTACCCAAACCAAGATCTCTGTCAAATCGGTCATTCTCGACTCTCTCGAATCCGATGAAACCGAGGATTCTCGCGAACCTGCGAGGATTCTGTGCTAACAAGTCGCCGGCCGGTGTTCTCACCCACTTCTTTTCTCGGCTGCGGGAAAGGGATAGGAAAGGTTTAGACTCGGGGTAGGTGTTTAGTGAAGGCTCAGGCAATATGCAAATTAGAATCTTCAAGTTTACTTAAAACAGTTGTCTTTTATTAATATCTATTTGGTTGGAAAAGGGGTTACGCCCTTCTTTTTTCACAACTACTCTAGATCCTGGATCGGTGGGTTCCGTCACTACGTCTATAAGCCCCTCGTATTTCACCTGTATTTCGACCTCCCGGGGTGGGACGGCCCGGGCGAGGTCCTATGTGGCACGCGGATCCCACCGACCGAGAGTAAAGAACGCTCCTATCGGGCCTAGCGGGTCATAGGACCTTTCAACGCACGAGCGATGCGGATTATAGTCAAGGCAATACCGGGAAAGTCTCGTCTCTCGCCTCGACGGATCTTTGACAGAGTTTCGCTGAGTGAATGACGGTTTTTGACTTTCTGCAATGTCCGAGAATATAATAGGCATGGGTCGGGCGGCAAAAGCCGGATGACACAAAGTGTCACATTGAACTTCGTTGCATACGCAAGTGGCGCGAGCCTAATCGAAGTCAATGCCGGCCAAGATCTTGCCAATTTTTCCTTGTCGGAATTTTTGGCAGTAGCTTCGCTTGAGCGAAAGATCTTTTATTTTGGCAAAGACTTGGTCTTGACTCTTACGCATTCCGTGCGGGTCAAGGTCAATAGTCAATGCCTGAGTCAAGATCCCACCGATTTTTCCTTGTCGGAATTTCGGCAGAATTTCGCTTGAGCGAAAATCTTGGTTTCCGTTATGAGCTAAGGCTTCGACCTTTACGTGGGTATGCAAGCTGGGCTATATGACACGGACTAGACCAAAAACCAACCAAAAGTCACGGATTTTTGAAACGTGTGACACCTGACCGTGCATTGGTCGACACCGGCCGCCACGGGGAGGTTGGGATGATTCCGTGCGCGCCCGGGAGCATCGTAAGGCCGTCCGTGATCGCACTGGAACCACCCTCGGGTTTGAGGGACGTGCGTGCAAAAGTGTACAGTGATATATCAGGTGCGCGTAGTGTGCGGTCTCCTAAAAATGTTCCTTTTTGAGTTAAAACAGAGATTTTCATAAATGTGTTTTAAAGGAATGATTTTCGGGACGGGGAAAATGCAACACATAAGCACGTGAATTTTCTGGGAGCCTCAGTCAGTCATGTAGCTGAATAGCCCCAAGCTGCTAGGACTGCCAGATTAACCATGATTTTTCCCCGGTGGAATTGCCACTGAGGTCGTATGGTCGAATCCTATGAGGATTAGCCGTACGACCGCATGGATCAATTTTCCGTGTTCCACTCCTTTTGCTATTTTTCGGGTTGTTTCCGTTCAAAGTATGCACAGATTCCAAGATGCAAATGATGCAATGCATGGTAAAAGAAAGCAAGCACGATTAATGAAATCGGCGATGGGAGTCTAACCCGCTCAAAGGGAAAAACTTTTTGTATTTTTTTTTCAAAAATTATTTTTTTCGAAAAAGGGATACTGGTACGTGGGATTGTTAAACCACCTTGTTATCCCAAGCCCCGGGTTAGGGAGCGATACAGGAAGGGTAAGTGGGGTCCACCTATATACCAAGTATCGACTTTTGTTTTGAAAATAAAGCTTTTCTCCTTTGGGATATCCCCAGCGGAGTCGCCAAACTGTGAATGTGCGCCCAAAATTTTGCGTTTATTGGATTCACGCGAGTTTGAAGACATCCGGTTTATTTGAAAAACGGAGTCGCCACGCCATTTTGATTACCTCAAAACTTTGAAAAAAAGGTTTTATGGGTTCGGAGGTTAAGTTACCCCTTGGGAAGAACGTTTGGCGTTCATCCAAAGTGCCTTGCCGGAGCAAGTCTCCCTAGATTTCATTAATCGTGTTTGCTTGCGTGCTTTCTTTGTGTGCATGTGTTTGAAAATAAAGGGGGGGAATGTCCCAAGTTATCTTCCGGACGTACAAACCATTTGTTGGTTGTCGCTCGGGATTCCTTGGAATTTATGTATTTGGGATTATGATCCCGCCCTCATCTTATGACTTGTGATCATCGCATTTTAAACCTCGGGACCCTCGGGACTTGCGTGATCGAGAGAATGACTCTCTTTTGGGTCAAAGATGAGGTTCTTTAGGAAGGAATGTCCTTAGCCCATCAATCCTACGCTTTAAGACGGTCGAGCTCGTATAGAGGCTTCATACTCATTCTTAAGCGATAATCGGAGATATAGGGTTCAAGGTTATCCTTTTCCTAAAGAAATCATGAACCTTTAATGGAAGGAACGATGCAAAGATGAGAACTTTTACACCGGTCCGTTCCAAGGTTGGGGGAAAGGGGAAATGCATGATGAAAAAATGACTCTTTAATGAAAAGATGACATTTTTAGGTTGCAAATGATGCTTTTTGATTGAAAGAAATGATCTTTATGCAAATGATGCATAAAGATTTGATTTTTATGCAAATGATGCATTGAAAAAGGGGTTTTGATGCAAAGGATGCATTTTTATTGAAAAAGATTTGATCTTTATATGCAAATGATGCATAAAGATAACATTTTTATTGGAAAATAGGGATTTTAGGTGCAAAGGATGCACCTTTATGAAAAAAGACTACATTTTTATGACAAATGAGGTCTTAATGCATGCAAAGGGGGAAGGGGATGATAAAGATATGATCTTTAAGCTACCAAGTCCCAAGCAATATAAAGACAATGCAATGAGCAATTTTATAAAGCAATTAGGATGCAAGGATAGGGTGTGCGAGGTTACCAATGACTTCCTTTGCTTCTCGGACTGAGCTAGGAGGAGAGGTCGATCTTTGGTCTTCAAGGAGGAGTGGATGAAGCTTCTTGGCCTTCCTTCTTCTTCTTCTTGAATTCCCAAGCCAGCTTTCTTCACGTCTTTCAGAGTGGATTGAGTATTTTTCTCGTATCTTGTGTGTTTTGAAATGGGTAGAGGAGGATCTATTTATAGGCGATGCGGATAAGGCTAATGAAGCCGTGCGGCCGCAGTGCTCTTTGCAAATGAGGCCGTGCGGTCTTATCCATTTGTGACTCAAAGATTCTAGAACCATGCAAGGTGGCATCATTCTAGAAGCTTCCCTCCTAATTAAAAAAACGTGTTTCTTAATTAGGAAGGATTCCCTTCAGCCTTTAATTAATTAAAAACAGTTCCGGAATGTTTCCGGAACGCTGGGAAGGTCTGGGGAATTATCGGAAAATTTACCGAAATGTCGGGAAAATTAACCGGAAGGCATGAGCCAGATTTGGGTACTTACAACTGGGACTGGGGGTGCCGGAGGGAGTGGGTGGGGGGGGGGGTGGGACTTGGGGTGCCGGAGGGGGGGGCTGGGGGGGTGGCAGTGGGGGTGGCGGGGGTGGCAGAGGGGTGGGCGGGGGTGGCAGCTGGGAGTGCCCAGTGCACTTTTCCCTCGGACCATCCACTATGGGCTTCGGCGCTTATACGAGTGGAAGTGGGTTGAGGACTCCTTTATCACATGCACGGTTCCATGGTTTCGTCGATCCCGCTCAGATGACCCCTGAACAAGAGCTTCAGGAACAAATGCTTAGAAGAGGGTCTCGACTCCGGAATCCGCCTAATCCCTACACCCCGTCTTTCTATGATAATAGGTAGAGAGTTCACTTTTGTTTTTTTATTATTACGTAATGAAACTTTGTTGTATTGGTTTAGTTTTTATTTGAATGTTTTTTATTTGTATTGAACTGTACTATTAGTTTACTTTTTATTTGAATGTTTTTTATTTGTATTGAAATTTTGTAACTTTTTCTTAGTAGTTTAGCTTTATATTTGATTTGAATGTAATTTTCCAATTCTTAAAAATGATTTTAGTTATTTTAATGAATATTTAAAAAATTATAATTGATGATATTTATTAGATTAGGGAGTAATAAAAGAAAAGTTTATTTTCCATTTAAGTTTTAAGGTTCAATTTATGTTTAGCATAATTCCAAAAAAAAATGTTCAAATGTGCTACTGTGTAATTATTGCGGGACGAATCAAAAAATTGTATTTATTGGGCCAAAATTGGAGTGGCCGCCCTTGTTCTTCGGCCGCCTTTGGTGGGCGCCTGTTCTTAAAATCAGCTACATCGTGAAGCGATTTTCACTAAACTCGCCACACGGTGTAGCGAGTATAGTGAAAATCGCTTCACGGTGTAGCGATTATAAATGTACATTTCTATCTCTTCCTTGTATTCCAGCATAAGTTTCTGTAAAAGGAGCGTCCGCTCCCACTGTGGCGAAGCGTCCGCTCCCAAGCTGCCTGTAATGTAATATGTACCTTTTTTTTTTGTAATTATGCCAAACATAAATTAAAACTTAAAACTTAAAACTTAATTAAAATAAAACTGAAACTGAAAAATTACATTCAACTCAAATATAAATTACATTGGACTTTTCAAGTTTAATGAAAACGACATAAAATAAAACTGAAACTGAATCCAATTCAAGCCAAACATAAATTACATTAAAAACATTCTTCTACTCCCTAAGGTTCGGGCATCTACGACGATTGTGCCCTTCCTGATGGCATGATGAACACATACTCTTCCGTTTATCTGCTTGAAAGTCCATAGAATTACGAAAGCGTCTTGATCTAGGTCGTCCGGACTTCGCAGAACGTCGAAGTAGGGGATTAGGGAAGAAACTAGGCACCAAACCATCCACGCCCCAATAGTCCTCATGCTCGATTGGTTCGAATGTTCCCTTCCATGTCTTGTAGTATTCCCCAACGGTGTAATATTCAAACGAAATCTCGACCATCAATATTTTGTGCGTAACAACAAGCAAGGAGATGGGAACAAGGCATGCGATAGGCAACCCATTTACCACATGTGCAGTGTGCTCATTAAGTCGAACAATCCGTATATTTCCTCCGTGATCACCCCGACGTGCCGTTGTCACTTGATACACCCCCATTTCGTGATTGTTGAACCTCCCGACGTGATGTGTTGCCGCTTTTCGGTGTTCTTCAAGTAGTGATAACCGACTTTCGTGGCCGAATTGGTGTCTGGGATTGATGTTAGGGTTATCGTGGATTACCTCCTAAGGCATTGATTGAAAATCCATGCCTTACTTGAAAGTACTCCACACAACGATAGAAGGCGCTTTCAACAATTGCCGTGATTGGCATCCCACGAGCTCCCTTCATCACACCATTGAAAACCTCAGACATGTTGGTAGTCATGATGCCATACCCGTAACCACCATCGTGTGCCAATGTCCATTTTCTAGCATCCAAATGTTGAAACCATGCAATTGCCTCGGCTTAATTCCACGGATACTCTCTATGATAGATTTCAATTTTCTATCTTGAGTTGCTCTACCCGCTCTCCGTAACGTATACTTCAACCCTTCCCCTCTATACTTTTCCAAGAAATTTGCTCGCATATGTCTCAAGCAATATCAATGATGCACGTTTAGCCACCACGTATCTTCGCCTACGCCTTCGTAATGCCCCAATGACGGCCGATATCAAGCATACTTCACGACTCTTGATAATATGCTTGCAAACCAGGTATAAGAACCAACGCCGCTCGCGCCCCTCCTTTTCAACAACGGCAAAGGCAAGCGGAAGTATGCCGTCTTG
This sequence comes from Adenophora triphylla var. japonica, assembly GCA_022495995.1. NCBI lineage: Eukaryota > Viridiplantae > Streptophyta > Magnoliopsida > Asterales > Campanulaceae > Adenophora > Adenophora triphylla. The sequence goes on along the minus strand of JAFEMH010007532.1, from coordinate 67,647 downwards.
GGCGTCAACACCCACGGCAATCAAGATTACTCCCTTTATATCTACCATGCATAAATGTTCCATCCATTTAAATGACCGGCCGACAATGAGAGAAAGCTTCAATGCAAGGCCCAAATGCCTGTAATACCTGTCGAAATAGGGAGGCTTCACCGACAGGAGGAGGAGGTGTAGAGTACTCAACAATTGTCCTCGGATTGTATTTTTGAATGGCCGCTAGGACGCGGGGTAACCTCTTATAAGATTCCTCCCAATCTCCAAAACCTCTCGCAATGCCATTCTCGCTTTCCACACCATGCCTTCTTGTAAGTAATTACCTTGTCGAACCTACTAGAGATGTGTGCAATAATGACTCCAACCTTGACATCCGAATCGGCCTTAATAAGACCAACGACTTCCCGACCGATAAACTTGGCATCTAGATTGGGGTGATCTTGACTTGCTCCAGAATATAAGCAGCGGCTGAGGAGCCTTATACTTGGTCACTTCCCAATAGCCAAACTTCTTCCTACTCACACGAACATAAAAATGACATGGATAATTTTTTAACGTACACTCAATTACCCTACGTGTTCGGTGTGCTCTTTCTTACCCCGAACTCGCGATTGTTTTTAATATGGAACCTTTTCATATCAAATTGTGCCTCGTTCTTGCCAGAAAGCGTATCCCTTTAGCAATCGGTTGTTGTTCCGGATCCCAACCGGAAAACTATGTGCATGATCGTAATCAATCAAGCCTTGTTCTTGTCGAGCGAGATGTACCAATATCACCGTAAAAGGGATAACTCGCTCTCTCATATCTTCGATTTTGCGGCATTTCATAGTGAACAAGAGGTGCTTCCACATCATCATCAATCGGCCCATCATCACCGGCTCCCAAATCGACATCGAATCACTACTACCCTCCTCATATTCATCATCATCATCCTCTAGCATTGCATCTACATCGGTGTGCACTTCCTCTTCTTCACAGCCAACATCATAATCATCATTAACGTGATCATTATGCCCAAATGCCCGATCATCATCATGAACATTATAATTATGGCCAAATGCCCCATCATCATAATTTGGTGTTTGAGTTGATACAAGAGTTTGGGAACTTGGACCAACCCCATCATCACGGTTACCAGTTGGAGAAAACCCGAAAGTACTCTCTCGTGTGCTGTGTTTCAAACTCGGATTGGATCGATTTTCAATTAATTTTACAACAACATACAAACCGCAAATTTCCAATCCCCCAAATTTAGCAAACCGATCGAACATTACTTCCATACACGCATCATCATCAATACGGAAAGGAAAGTACTCACCAATCCCGCTATCAAAAGAATGAGGGCATCCGTAAATGACTTTCAAATCAAATTGAGACCGATCTAAGTTCGCCTTTTTATATAACTCATCAATCAACTCATTGTATTTCCATTGGCAATTACCCCTTATTGCACATTTTGGCCCCTTTTTGAAATGAGGACCATCAAACGGTTGTTCATCATCACCTCCCCAATAACACATAAAAATGATTGGACCCCGTTCATATTTAACCCTACATTACGAAATCAAAGTGTTAAAACCTACATAACAAAACTCTTACATTTATTATATCTACAATATAATAAAACACAGTTAAATCATTAAATTTTATATCTAAACACAAGTCAAAATAATAATTAAGATGATGTTAATTTACCTTGATTCTTGTTGATCTTCAACAATTCTGATGAAATAAAATAACTTGAAGAAGTTTTATTTTGAATTAAGGGAATTTAGAAAATGGTGATTGAGAGAGTTGATTGAGAGAAAGAGAGAAAGGTAGGAGAAGAAACAAAGCTGAGGAGAAAAAGAGAAAGCTATGAGATTCTCTCAACCACGTGAATTCATTGAAAATTTAACTTCACGGGTGTTCTACTTTGTTGCTGTAAAGTGTTTTGTTTTACTTAAACTGCACACCGTGTAGCGAGTTTCAATAAAGCCGAATTAAACTCGCTACACCGTGTAGCGATTTCAGCTTTACTTAAACTCGCTACACGGTGTAGCGAGTTTAAGTAAAAACAAATCCCTTTACAGCAACAAAATTTCAAAATTTTTTACTTCTTTTTGTTTTTTCATTCGCGAAGGCATTTTGAACAATAAATATAGGTTAATTTATGTATCATAATGAATATCTAAAAATTGTTACTTGAAGTACATATAATGTTGTAACAATAACAACTTTTAAATTTTAATTTGGACAATTAAATCAGCTTCAAATTTTTGCTCAAAATAGCTTCGTAGTAACATCAAAAAAAAATTCGTTCGCGAAGCTATTTTGAGCAATAATTATAGGTTAATTTAGATATCATAATGAATATCTAAAAATTGTTACTTGAAGTACATATAATGGTGTAACAATAACAACTTTTAAATTTTAATTTCGACAATTAAATCAGCTTCAAATTGTTGCTCAAAATAGCTTCGTACTAACAAAAAAAAATTACATGTGTTAAAAAATAATGACATGTGGCTGAATTTTTTTATAAATATTTTTTTCATATTTTAAAACAAATGATAACATAGGAAATCTTACATAAAATTACAAAAAATAAATATTTTCGAGTTAGTGGCCACATCCCGACCACATAGGAAATCTACATAAAATCACAAAAAATAAATATTGTCAAGTTAGTGGCCACATCCCGGCCACATAGGAAATCTTACATAAAATCACAAAAAATAAATATTTTCAAGTTAGTGGCCACATCCCGGCCACATAGGAAATCTTACATAAAATCACAAAAAATAAATATTTTAGAGTTAGTGGCCACATCCCGGCACATAGGAAATCTACATAAAATCACAAAAATAAATATTGTCAAGTTAGTGGCCACATCCCGGCCACATAGGAAATCTTACATAAATAAATAAATTCGGTGACCACATTCCTGGCCACATAGAAAAATATTACATAAATTCAGGTACATATTAAATCCGACATAAATTCAAATAATACATGTCCAAAGATGAAATTAACAATCCTTAGGGAAGACCTTACAAACATTGGAAGGAACAATGTTAAGTAGTTTTTTTGAGCGTGATATGGCCCAAACAACAACCTAATAGATGAACAAAACAAAACATTTAGAACAAAAAGGTAAGAATATATTTAGGGAGTGTAATGTTAAGGAAAATATTTCATACCTGAGTAAGTATCGAACAAAGACCTTCACCTATGTCACTTCCGCCTCGCTTGCTTAAACACTTTGTCACCTAAGTAAGCTTCAATAGTGTCATAGGATCCTTCAAAATCACGTGAAAAGAGCCATTCTCGGTTGGTGTGCACTTCTTGACAACAACCACAACCTAATAGAACAAAAATATTATGACCAATTAATTGTAAATTTCAACCTTAACTATAATTAATGTAAAATATTATACCTGTTCCACCCTTTCATGTTGTTTGCATTTCTCCTTGATCATTTTCAACGGATAAAATGTACCCTCTCCAGTGAGATAATCCATTGCAGAAAGCCAAGCTTTGCCCTGGAATTCATCATCGTCCTCCGGCTCTTCAAGCTTTCTACGTATTGCCTCTTGGGTCGACTGAGCGGGGGGTCCCTGAGAGACATGAGCTTTTCCGGTGTGATGCCGACGCATGGCTAATCTGTGCTTCACCGGGACCAGGTATGATATGACGCGGTGGAGATTCTCTCTCGTTCGATTTGAGGCGGTGGAGACGGTGGAGATTGAAACTCTCGTTCAATTTGAGAGAGATTAGATAGGCGATTGGAGGTTTGACCGGGTTGTACTGTAAGAGGTTTTCGTCCACGATACCAGCGGGGTTTTGATGAATCCATTATGAGAGAGATAGATGAAAGATGGACTTAAGAAAGAAAGAAAGAAAGAAAGAAAAGGGAGAACTGGACTGAGAAAGGAAGATAATGGTAAGTTTTGTTGGGACGGACGGAGGGGGTTATGTAGGGGTTTGGAATATATTGAACTCGCTACACGGTGTAGCGAGTTTGACTTAAATCTGGTCAAAACTCGCTACACGGTGTAGCTAGTTATGTTTAATTAAATGCCGTAATTAATTTTCCAACGGCCTAATTAATTGCCCTATACTCGCTACACGGTGTAGCGAGTTTTGACCAACCCTAGTCAAACTCGCTACACGGTGTAGCGAGTTTCAAAAAAGAGGACAATCTGGGCAATAGTTTGAACAGTAAGTCATTTTGGTAAATAAAAAAATAAAACGGGATTATTTGGGAAAAAATTCCAAAAATTTAATGCAAAGTGAACTACCAAAAATACTACTTGCCCTATGATTTGATCACATGCTTTGCATATGACCATTTAATAGGGAAAAATCAAACTCGTTAGTGGTTGTGATCATTGATGCAAAAATAATATTCTCTCCGTTCCATTGATAACTTCATCATTTTAAGTTTGACACGCAAATTAAGAAAAACGGATAGTGGAGAAAGTGTTGTGAGTATAAAAGTAAAATACTCCCTCCGTCCCAGGAAATGATTCACCATTTTTGACTCGACACACAAATTAAGAAAATAGGTGGGAAGAAAAAATGTTGTGAATGTAATTTGAAAATAGGAGAGAGAATTAGTGGAGGAAATAGTAAATTAAAAAAATGTAGTGAGTGTAATAGTGAATTAGGAGAGAGAATGAGGGGAGGAAATAGTGAGTGGGTATAATAGAATATTAATAAAAAATTTCCATTTTAAAAAAGGTGAAGATTCAAACGGGACGCCATTTTGATAAAAGGTGAAGCATTTTCTGGGACGGAGGGACTATGAGAGAGAATGAGTGGAGGGAATAGTAAATTTGAAAAAGTGTTGTGAGTATAAAAGTAAAGTAGGAGAGAGAATTAGTGGGTGAAATAGTAAAGATTATTTGCCATTTTAGGAAAGGTGAAGCTTTTAACGGAACACCCGTTTTGACAAAAAGTGAAGTTATCAATGGGATGGAGGGAGTATAGTTCAGTGTGTTGTATGAAAAAAAAATCAGTTTAGTTGTGAAACACGCAAAAAGTGAATAATACAGTAATTTTATTTGCAATTTTTCCAATTATAAAATTTAAATTGATTCTATTAATAACAAATTATTAATTTTCATTATGATTATGATTATAAATTTAAAATTAATATTAATATTAAATTAAAATTTTAATTTTAATTTTTTTGACCTCCAAAATTAATACAGTATATAATTAATTTATCATTAGCAAGGTTCTAAAAAGCGCTAGGCGGATGCTAGGCGGCGGAGCGGCCTGCGCCTGGCGACTAGTCGGGAGTCGATTAATCCGGGGACGCAGGCGGTAAAACTGTGCCAGGCGTTGGAGAGGGACCTATCGCCTAGGCGAAACCTAGACGCCCTTTGGCAGGGTCTTTTAAAACACTGATCATTAGGATTAGGAAGAGGGTACTATCTTTGTCACGACAATATGAAGTTAGCAACAACAAGAAAGTGACGTCCCTATGTTTGGTCTTTAGTCTTTACATCTCAAACACTTCTCTCTTATCTCATAAATAATTAGCTTAAAATGAACAAGTTAATTTCCATCATGTTGTCAAGTTCTTTTAGGTGTTTTCAGACTTGCTAACCAAGGTCTTTATTAGTGACGGCGGAGTCAGAAATTTTCGTTAACGTTAACGTAGTCAAAGATTAAACAACAAAAAATTTTTAACTGTATTTTTGTCAATGGGGCAAAAAAAATATATTGTATTTTTTATTTTATTTCAAAAGGGACAAATTTCAAAAACTTGCACTAAATCCCCAATTTTTTTTTATAAATTTTGCACTAGAAATTTTTTACTTTTTTAAGATTAGGGGCAATTGCCCCCTATTTTGTCATTTCATTGATCCGCCAATGTTCTTATTCATGAATAAATGTAGCTAAAGTTTGACATTTGTCTGGAACGTTTCCAAGTTCACATGAACGTCTAGTTGATTTAGTATTAACGATTAAATTTGTACTTATTCCATTAATTAGGAACATTTAATTAAAAAATATTTTCTTCATTCATAATAAATATTTAATATTTTTTGATAAATTTGAATTTTTTTATACATTTACAATTTAATCGAGATGAAATTGGGACGGATGGAGTATCTTTTACTCCCTCTGTCCCATATTACCTTATCCATTTTGTTATTTTGGGAATCCTACTTTAAAGTCACACTTTCTTTAAAAGGAAACTTTTTAGTATTTCTTTATTTATGGGATCCACTTGTCATACTCATACCATTATTCAAGTTACTATTCGCTCCACTCATTCTTTCTCCTACCTATCCACTCACAACTCCTATTTTAATAACATTATTTTTTATGTTTCATTTTCAATCGTAAATGAGTAAGCTTTTATGGGACGAAAGGAGTACATGGAAAGCATTGTCGACTGTAACCATCCATGAAAGCACCCAACACTATCTGAAGTTCTGAACCACATATCCCCTTCCCAGAACATATTCCTGATTTTTGCTGACAAGTTTAATTAAACATTGACTAATAATTTACACTAATTTAGCTATCCCAATAAAAATAATAAATTATTAAAGTAATTTCAGTAATATATTTTAAATTTTTATTTAAAAAATTTCCTTAAAATTTAAAATTTTGATCAATTTTTAATCAAATTAATCACTTGAAAGGAAAACTACATTTCGAAGAGAAAATGAGTACTCCTTCCGTCCCATTATAATTTGCATGAAAATTAAGTAAATTGTTAGTAGAGTAGGTGTTGTAAATAAAAAAATGATGAAAAAAAAAAAAGTAGGATAGACAATAATAATTGAATTAATATTGTGATCATACATATATCAGTCTCAATAATATAAATATATTAAAACATTTCCAGTTAGACAGTGTACAATTTGTAATAGGACTTGTATGAAGAAAGTATGTATTTTCTACGTTCCATATAATATTTTACATTTTTCATTTTGCGTCTTATATAAGATTTAATTTTTCTAAAATTGTAAAGAATTTTTATTATTTCTCTCACTAATTTTTTCTTATACTTTACTTTTATACTTAAAACATCAATCAACTTACCATATTCTATCCCATCTTCTCTATTTCATCTCATTTTTCATATTTATAACACTAATACCACTTACTCCCTCCGTCCCAACATTTTATAGACTTTTGAGTTTTTCACGAGAATTAAGGAGGAAGTATTATATTGAAAGTGTTGTGAGTGTGAAAATAAAATAGGAGAAAGAATGAGTGGAGAGAATAGTAAATTATAATGGTGATGTGAGTATTAAAATAATGTAGGAGAGAGAATGAGTGGAGGGAATAGTAAAGATTCCTTTTCATTTTAGGAAAGTTATACTCCCTCCGTCTCGGAACAATCTTCACAAACACTGTTTGCACTGGTTTTAAGGAGGGAGTATTATATTGAAAGTGTTGTGAGTGTGAAAATAAAATAGGAGAGAGAATGAGTGGAGAGAATAGTAAATTATAATGGTGTTGCGAGTATTAAAATAATATAGGAGAGAGAATGAGTGGAGGGAATAGTAAAGATTCCTTTCCATTTTAGGTAAGTTTTAAATGTGTGAAGTAAGTTTTGGGACGTCCAAAAGGAAAAGTGTGAAGATTGTTCCGGGACGGAGGGAATATATTATTGTGGGACGCCCAAAAAGAAAAATTTATATATTATCATGGGACGGTGGGACGGAGGGGGTATATAATTTCTTCATTTTTGTGAAAAATTCATTTATAAAATCTTTTTTTTTTTTAAAAGGGGATCAACATATTTCACCGCTCTCCCCTTGATGCACTTCACATAGAGGCGCCTAGCTATATGAACAGAGGAAGAAGTATTAGTTTGTAATGGACCAAGTGATATTAAATGTTTGCGCAAGTTGCAATCTGAACCACCAATACTAAGCCAAAACCAAGCCAATCCAAGCCGAGGCAAGTTGTTGTTTTTTTTTTTTTTTTTTTTTTTAAAAGTTGGATGGATTGAGATGAGAAAGAAGACAAAAAAGGTGGACATGGGAGAGTGGAGTTCACGTGGGGGAGAAAATGAAAGAAGCGAGGAACCCTTTCCAGGGTCCCACAGTCTCATGTGTCTCTACTGAGCTCACGTGGACCAACGTGTCTTGCTGGTTGACACGTGGGTGTTCCGTTTCCCATATGGCCATATCACACTATTTCTCCTCACTTCACTACGGGCGAGTTCGGGACGGGATTTTCATTTTTCAAATCCGTCCCTATAGTGATCTATCATAACTTGAGCCTGTCCCGTGTTATGCGTTATCTGAGCCCGCTCCTTTTAACCCGCCCCAATAGTTATTTAATTAATTTTCTATAAAAACACACATAATTCAAAGACTCCTTCAGTAATTTTCTATATATTCGAGGCATTTAATTAATTTCCTATAAGGGTATTTAAGTAATTTCTTATATTTTTTGGGTGGGACGGGGTAAACTCGAACCCTCTAAAAACCCGACGAATTTTCAAATTTGCATCCCAAACTCGACCTATTAGGGGCGAATCTTTTCAAGTTCGAAACGGATTCAAATTTTTTGTCATCCCTACCCCTAGCTTTCTTTTTTCTTTCTTTATTTATATTCCCTCCCTCTCTCCCCCTCCGATCTTTCTCTTTTGGTTCTAATTCACTTAATATCAATTTGATTAACACAATATTCACACGAGGTAATTAAGCGGCAAAGAGGTAAGAAATAACACAAGATTTTGGGGGAAACTAGTTTCTCCTTAAATTATAGAAAGTCCTGTTTTATAAACTGTTCCTAAATATTCGCTAACTACTTGCAAGTAGAAAAAAAGTGGACTTTTTATAATTTATGAAAAAACTAGTTTCTCCCAAAACTTGCTCAAGAAATAATAAGAGAGTCTCTATGTTCGAGTGGTGGGATGAGTAAATGGTGACAAGGATTTCCTAATGCACATTATATTTGAAGCCAATTATCAAATTATTATCTGATATTAAACTCGAATTTACATGTATATGGATCTTGGGGCTGACTTCACAGGCCATAAAACTATGAAAGCGTATACACCGACACCCGAATTATTAAAAAAAACCATGGTGGACACAACAATTAAGAAAAAATAGAGAATTTATGGAAGAAAGTGTTGTGAGTAGGAAAAACTAAAATAAAAGAGAGAATAAGTGAGAGAAGTAATAATTTGATTGGTATTGCGAATATAAAAACTTTTCATTTTAAATAGTATCAAGTGAAATATAACAAACTAATATGAAATTTGATTTTAAGTGTTGTGAGTAGGAAAAACTAAAATAAAAGAGAGAATAAGTGAGAGAAGTAATAATTTGATTGGTATTGCGAATATAAAAACTTTTCATTTTAAATAGTATCAAGTGAAATATAACAAACTAATATGAAATTTGATTTTAAATAAAGTGGAGCAAAGGGAGTAAACTACAATACAATATATTTTATTTTATTTTGAGTGTTTTTAAAGTTTAAAAAAATCCAATAAAGTTTCTTTAATATTTTTTAAATAATGAAAACTACTTGTCTTTTTTTTTTTCCCGCAAATTATCCTTTTTCATAATTCATTTTATCTCTCATATTCAATTTTCATTATTCTAAATATTAATTATTTTTAGTTTTTAATTATTATTTTTAACTTGTAACTTGAGCCGGGGACTGAGGACTGATAAGTACGAAAGGGAGGAACGATTGGTTATTACTACCTCAGTCCTAAAATACTTTTAGTTTTAGAAAGTCCTAAAATACTTCACAAAATCTAGGGAGAAACGCGCTCCATAAGTTATGGAGAAACGGGTCCCGACATGTCGCGCGACAATGAGCTAGATAGCCAGAAACCTATGAAAGTGATATCCAGAAACCTTCAAATGAATATCCAGAAACCTTCAAAATGTTTACGGATATACATTGAAGGTTCTGAGATATCCGAAACCTTCAATAGCAATTTCTGGATATGCCCTAACACATTTCGGATATGCATCTAACGGTTTTACGGATATGCACCTAATGGTTCTGGATATACATTTCACATCCTTCGCTATCAAATACAAAGCTTACGGATATCAACCGCAAAGCTTCATTTATCAATGCAAAGCTTCCGGATATCCGAGAAGCTTTTGGTCTCGCCTTGGGTTTTTTTTTTCTCGGATATACATTTCACATCCTTACGGCTATCAAATACAAAGCTTCGGATATCAACCGCAAAGCTTCTGGCTATCAAATGCAAAGCTTACGGATATCCAGAAGCTTTTGGTCTTGGCCTTGGGTTTTTTTTTTTTTCTGGTTATCAAATGTAAAGCTTCTGGCTATGAAAAACACGTTTCTCCATAGTTATGGAGAAACGCGTTTCTCAGCAGACGCACTCAAAATACTTTTTGTTTTAGAAAAGGTATTTTGATCTAAAATACTTGAAGTTTTATATATTCATAAAATTTTGACAAACTATACCCAAATTATTTTTATTTATAATTAACTTGTTGCCATTATAAAAATATTTAATTGCATATATAACTATAACTGAAATATTTAAAGAACAATACTCCTTTCGTCCCATCTTAAGCTTCACCAATTACTCAAAAGGGCGTCCCGTTACAAGTTTCATTTTTTCTAAAATGAAAAAGATTTATTAATATTCTATTATACACTAACTTTTCTCTCTCACACATTTAAATTATGAGTCTCACTTGTCATATCTACATACTTCTTCCCCCTCACAACCCTTCTCCCACTTCCATTATTTTTAAATATGAGTAAGTTTTGGGAGAAATCAGTTTCTCAATAAATTATAAAAAGTCCAATTTTTTTCAACTTGCAAATATTTGACGAATATAAGAGCAGTTTAAAAAGACAGGACTTTTCATAACTTAGGGAGAAACTAGTTTCCCCCAAAATATTGTGTTTAAATATATATATTGCTTTCTTCATTTGCGTATTTTATCAAAATGGTGGTGAAGCTTAACCCGGGATGGAGGGAGTATATTCTATTTAATACTCCCTCTGTCCCAGCCGAAGCTTTCCATTTTGCCATTTTGGGTGTCCCGTTAAAAGCTTTCACTTTCCTTTTTTGGTAAAGAATCTTTACTATTTTCTTCACTCATTCTCTTTCCTAATTAACTATTACACTCACAACACTTTTCAAATTTACTATTTTCTCTATTCATTCTCTCTCCTATTTTTAAATTATACTCACAACATTTTTTTTTCACCCATTTTATTAATTTGTGTGTAAGACAAAAATTGGACAGCTTTTATTGGAACGGAGGGAGTACGTATGAAATACTTGTACAGGAAATAAGGAGGGTGGGAACAGGCAAGTCGTGCGCGTCATCCTGTCCCTTTGTGAGGAGACACGCACTCTTGATACAATCATTTGAATTTCCTTCCTCAGATCAACCCACGTGGCATTTTACTACGATTACCGTCACGCACCAACCCTTTTCAGCGCCTTCACAACACTTTTTTCGTTAAATGATTTTAAAACTATTTACTTTATTTAATGTTTCTTTTACTTATAATTGGCCATATATTAGGGTGTTCAATTTCACAACACTTTTTTTTTTTTTTAATCCTCTAAAGAGCATCTATAGTAGTGCCTTTTTATTATTATTTTTTTTTTTTTTAAAGAGGCTCGGCTGATGTGTCCTTGAAGCCTGCCCACAGTGGTAACAAAATGAAAAGGCTTAGATGACTCCTTTGCATTTTCTCGGTTGACTGAAGCCTTGAAAAAAAAAAAGGCTTGCAAAAATGTTCATATCTATCCCACTTCCTGTAAGGCACACGCAGAAAATGGATTCTTCTTAATGGACAAGTGCACAACTCGCACAAATGAAGGGACATGCACCTTGTCCCAAATGCAATTAATTAATGTACAAATAAACTTGTAATAATAATTAAAATATAATTTTTCATCTAAATAATCTACAAATAAACAATTATATTAATTGCAAAAGAAGTAAGGAAAAAGAAGAAAATATGGTGAGTATAAATTGATAACTTATAAATAATTAAATATACTATTAAATAAATATTAATAAAATTATTTAATTATAAATATTTTAATATAATAAAAAAAATATTATTATCATATAAAAATAATTGACATGTATAATTAACAATAAGAAAATAAAAAGATAACCTATCAATTGTCTTTGTAAATAAATTTTCATGGTATATATATATTCTATAATAAGATGTTATTAACTTATTAATATTTAAAAAACTATTAAATAAGAGTAAATCTTATGAAAAATTAGTTTTTTTCAAAATGTTATAAAAAACTAGTTTTCAGAACAGTTCATCACTCTTATTAGTTAGAATTAGTGCTTTAAAACTAGTTTTTTCGTATGCTATGAAAAAATTAGTTTTTTGCAAAATTTTGACATTAAATAATTATTATTTAATTAAATAATGAGTACTGATAATAATTGTTATAGAAATTAGTAGGAGAAAAATATAGTCGACCACCTAAGTCCTTGTATAGCATATATCTTGTGTAATTTTTTTAATCATTAAGAGCACAATATTCATATTTAGGATAGGATCTGTATAAATTATTGAGAGGGGCCTGAAACCGAAAAGAAGTATACGTATGTTCTATTTTTTTTTCAATTTGTGTATTAAATTGGACAAATGAATATAATTGTTTTCAAATACATTACTATCCCCGATCCAAATAATTAATTTTATTAAAATTGGTGAAATATAAAAAACGACGATTATTTGACATGTTATATGCATTATTTGATAATAATTTGGAATGTACATAATATGTTTTAGAAACTAAAAGTACGTTAAATTGATTGATACAAAGCTAAAATTTTAAAGTATAAGCTTCAACCTAAAAATAAATTGGTGATAATGGGAGTGACTCATGATCTTTATATGTTATAGGCAAAGTTTGTCAATTCACAATTTGGGATAATATCTATAGCACGCCACCTTACGTGCAGTCACTACCAGAAACAGGTCATTTAGCGACGGAATTATCAGCGACGGACAGATTCCGTCGCTAAATAGCGGCGGAATATAGGCTTCAGCGTCAGAAAATTTTTGGCGTCAAATTTAGCGACGAAATTTAATTCCGCCGCTAAATTCCGCCGCTAAAACGAATATTCATCGAATATTCGTTTATTTCCGCCGCTAATTTGGCGGTTGATTTACCGACGGAATATTCCGCCGCTAAATATTTATCAGCGACGGAATTATTTCGCCGGTGAAAATATATCATATTTTTATTTTTTTATTTATCAGCGTCGGAAATATTCCGACGGTGAAATTAAAATATTTTTTATTTTTCTTTTTGAAATATTACACCGACGGAATATTTCCGACGGTGAAATTAAATGTTTTTTTTTTTATTAAACACCGACGGAATATTTCCGCCGCTGATAATTTAATATTTTTTTATTTATCAGCGACGGAAAATTCCGTTGCTGATAATAAAATGTAATTTTTGTTTATTTTTAGAACTAATTAACAAAATAACAAACTAAAAAACATTAAAATATCATAAATATTTATGATATTTTTGAAAAATAAATATATCATAAATATTTATTAATTTTAATTTTATAATGCCATTATTTTTATTTATATAAAATATGAAAGTTATTTTAAATTACTCTCAAAAAATAAATATGAGTCAATAAATATTATTTTTGAAAAAATAAATAAATTATAAACCCTAAACCTAATACCCTATATACTATACACTATATATACCCTATACTATATATACCCTATACCTACCTATACCCTATACCACATGCCTATATGCCATTATACATGCCACATGCCTATACCCTATGCCACTATACCCTATACCACTATACCCACTATACCCTATACCACATATACATACCACTATACCTATACCCTATACCCTATACCCACATACCACATACCTATACCACATACCCTATACCTATACATACTATACCTATACCATATACCCTATACCACATACCTATACCTATACCACATACCACCTTATACCCTATACCTATACCTATACCTATACCCTATACCCTATACACTATACCCTATTCCCAAATTGGTAAATTGCATACAATTTTAAATTTTTTATCCAAAATAAAACAAAAACAAGATTAGTCCAAAACAAGGAACTAACCAACTATTAGACAACACTGGAGATTATTGTCTCATAAGTCATAACTAAGATATCCTAAACAAAGACCCACATCATTACCGCTGAGCACAGCTGTACTCTCTGGCCCCCACCACCGTGCATGTCATCATCTACATCGTAAGCTTCAATGTTGACATCGTGAAGGGTTGTCTCCTCGCACTCATCATCAAGCTCCATATCCGTCATCCGCGATGAAGGCTTAGGAGGCAAAGACACCCTCTAGGGCCTTGCATTGTTCGGAAGTCAAGGAATCTGGGAAGTCGAACCCGCATTCGGACCCAGGACAGAAGGGAGAGAATTGAAATGTGGAATTACACGAAATTAAAGATGAAATAGCACTGTGGGTAAGAGCGGCTCGATATTTGTTTTTTCAAATTCAATTCTTTGGAGAGAGAGAGAGAGAGAGAGAGAGATGAGAGAGAGGAATTTAGAGGTGTCGATTAATTTGGTTTGAAAGTTTGAATTGGATTATCTCGCTTGTTGTTCGCTTCGGAAATTTTGAAATTTTAAATGAGCGCCAACTTGGCGCCGTTTATTGTGAAATTAATCCATCCGATCCGGTAACTTTTTGTAGATCCGAAATTGAAAAGGAGAGATTTTGCATTTGACTCACTTGGAATTTAGGTAAACGATATTTAGCCCCTAACAAATATGTCATCACCCTTTCGCTTGAACTTTGGGTGCTCTTTCGTTGTAGTACAAAGACTATGTCTCCAAGAAGAGTGTCGGGAGCTTCATAGGCTTCTCGTGTGGGAATGTAATTTTCGTCCATTTTGAATACCCTTCTCCACAACCACTTCCAAGACCTTCTTCTCCCGTACAATGCAAGGCCTCAGAGGGTGTGTGTCGCTCCTAAGCCTTCATCGCAGATGACGGATATGGAGCTTGATGAGTGCGAGGAGACAACCCTTCACGATGTCAACATTGAAGCTTACGATGTAGATGATGACATGCACGGTGGTGGGGGGCCAGAGAGTGCAAGTGCTCAAGCTGTAATGATGTGGGTCTTTGTTTTCCGGATATCTTAGTTATTACTTATGAGACAATAATCTCCAGAGTGTTGTCTAATAGTCGGTTAGTTCCTTGTTTTGTATAACTCCTAAACCCTAACCCTAAACCCTTAAACCCTAACCCCTAACTCCCCAAACCCTAAACTCCCTAACCCTAAACCCTAAACCCCAAACCCTAAACCCTAAACCCTAACCCCAACCCTAAACTCCTAAAAAAACCCTAAACCCTAAACCCCAACCCTAACCCCAACCCTAACCCTAACCCCAAACCCTAACCCTAAACCCTAACCCAACCCTAACCCTAAACCCTAAACCCCAAACCCCAACCCTAAACCCTAAACCCTAAACCCTAATTCCTAAACCCTAAACCCTAACCCTAACCCTAAACCACAAACCCTAAACCCTAAACCCTGAACCCTAAACCCTGAACCCCTAAACCCTAAACCATAGTATAGTGGTATGTGATATGTGGTATAACAGATAGGGTATAGGTATAGTGGTATGTGGTATAGGTATGTGGTATAGGGTATGTGGTATAGGCATGTGTATGGCATAGGTATGTGGCATGTGGTATAGGTATAAGTATATAGGTATAGGGTATGTGGTATAGTGTATAGGTAGATAGTATAGTGGTATGTGGTATGTGGTATAGTGTATAGGCATAGGCATAGGTATGTGGTATGTGGGCATAGGGTATAGGGTACAGGTATAAAGTATGGGCATGTGGCATAGGTATGTGGCATAGGCATATGTGGTATACAGATGTATGGCATATGGCATAGTGGTATAGGTATGTATAGTGTATAGTGTATAGTGCAGGGTATAGGGTATGTGGTATAGTAGGTATGTGGCATGTGGTATGTGGCATAGTGTATGTGGTATAGGGTATGTGGTATAGGTATGTGGTATAGTGCATATATGTGGTATAGTGGCATGTGGTATAGGTATGTGGTATAGGGTATAGGGTATAGGCATAGGTATGTGGCATAGGGTATGTGGTATAGTGTATAGTGGTATAGGTATAGGGTATGTGGCATGTGGCATGTGGCATAGGTATGTGGCATGTGGCATGTGGCATAGGTATGTATAGGCATAGTGGCATAGGCATAGTATGTGGCATAGTGGCATGTGGTATAGGCATGTATAGTGGTATGTGCATGTGGCATGTGGCATAGGTATGTGGTATAGGTATGTGGCATAGTGGCATGTGGCATGGCATAGTATAGGTATAGTGGTATGTGGTATAGGCATGTGGCATAGGGTATAGGTATGTGGCATAGGTATGTGTGGCATAGGTATAGGCATGTGGCATAGTGGCATGTGGCATGTGGCATAGGTATAGGGTATAGGGCATAGTGTATAGGGTATGTGGTATGTGTATAGGGTATAGTATGGTATAGGTATAGGTATAGGGTATAAAAATAATGGCATATAAAATTAAAATTAATTAATATTTATGATTTATTTATTTTTTCAAAAATATCATAAATATTTATGATTTATTTATTTTTATATATAATAATGATATTTATTAAATTTTTTTCAAAAATAATATTTATTGACTCATATTTATTTTTTTGAGAGTAATTTAAAATAACTTTCATATTTTATATAAATAAAAATAATGGCATTATAAAATTAAAATTAATTAATATTTATGATTTATTTATTTTTTCAAAAATATCATAAATATTTATGATTTATTTATTTTTATATAAATAAAAATAATGATATTTATTAAATTAAAAATTTTTCAAAAATAATATTTATTGACTCATATTTATTTTTTTGAGAGTAATTTAAAATAACTTTCATATTTTATATAAATAAAAATAATGGCATTATAAAATTAAAATTAATTAATATTTATGATTTATTTATTTTTTCAAAAATATCATAAATATTTATGATTTATTTATTTTTATATAAATAAAAATAATGATATTTATTAAATTAAAATTAATAAATATTAATGATTTATTTATTTTTTCAAAAATATAATGAAAACAATTATATTTATTAATAATAGCGGCGGAAATTTCCGTCGCCGAATTTAAAATCGCCGGCGGAAATTTCCGTCTGAGAGTGCCATGTCATCGATCCAGTGAGCGTACGTATAGTTTAGCTGCCGGATTTACAGCCGACGGAATATTCCGCCGCTAAATATTAATTATAGCGTCGGAATTTAATTTCCGCCGCTATAATTAATATTTAGCGGCGAATATTCCGTCGCCGGTGGAAATTATAAATACTCATTTAATCCCCGAATTTATCAATTACGTATCATTTCCCTCTCTCTCTTCCCGCTTTCTCTCTTCCCGCTCTCTCTGCGACCTAAGAAGAAAGAAGAAGAAGAATCGCCGCCGTCTCCGTCCACCTCTCCACCGTCTCCGCCGTGACGAAGCTTCGCCGTCCACCATCTCCACCGTCTTCACCATCTGCGTCTCTCTCTCCCTGGTATAGCGATCCAATTTCTCAATCCTAGCTCTCTTCAAGGTACGTGATTTCCCTTAAACTACATTCGATTGTATTTTTTTCATCAATTATAGTGCCGATTTCCTTCAAGAAAGATGCACCCGGTCAATTTTTTACTGCCTTTAAAAAAAAAGTTTTTTTTTATTTTACTCGAGTGCACGTCCCTTGGTTTGATTTTGAATCTGGCCGGGTTTCTTATTGTCGGATTTAGCCGTGTTACAAGAGGCATGGCTTCAAGAAATTGGCTGGTGAAATTTTGATTTTTTTTGTTTATTTCTGTATAAATTATCTTTTTTTTTTTTTTAATTTGTACTAAATGTGCTGGCCTTTGAAAGTTTGACAGGTTCATCCGGATTTTATCTAGGTTAATGAGTGTAGATTTAATAACTATTTAACCATACTTGTAGTACAAATTTAGTACTATAATTTAGAACTTGGAATGGGCCAAAATGATATTGGCAAGAGCTTTAAGTAGTGGCATGAAGTTGCTTGAAAAGCGCTTTGGCACTTGCACTAAGTAAATCTGCAGCTTGGATGCTTTTTCTAGGCTTTGTAAACCTAGCCTAAACAACATGGAATTGAATGATTTTTAATCCTATATCTAGTACAACTTTAGTACTACATTAGGGAACTTGAAATGGTCCAATTGGTTAAAGGGAAGTGCTTTAAATATTGACCTAAAGTTGCTTGGTGCATGTTTGAAAGCCGAACTATTTTACCCCGTAGTCTCGGGTCCATGTTTGAGGCATTGGAAACCTAGGATAAACAACTCGGATTGGAACACTTTTTGATCATGTATTTAGTACAGCTTTAGTACTACATAATGGAGTTTTAATTGGGCCAAGAAGATATTGATAAGGTCCTTAAATAATGTCTCAAAAATGCTTGAGAGGCGATTATGAAACTTGAGCCAAAGTTTTTAAGACTCGGGAAAATGAACCTGAACCCTAAAGGGAAGTTGTTCAAGGTCAGTATAATGATTGTGTAGGGTTATTTATATGTTGTATTACCCCTACGTGATGACTTGTATAAGGTTTTTTAATTTGTACTAAATGTTCGGATTGTTACTTTTTTCTATTACTTAGGGTTATAGTAAGTAACATTGCGCTTATGGGCTTCCCCAAGGTATATCTCTATAGCAGGTTATGGTAATGTCAATGATGAACCTGACATTACACCATCTTATGTTTAGTCATGACAAACATAATTTGGGGTGTCGAACTAGAAGCTGAAATCTTAAATATGTTAGCATTTTGAAAATAAACATATGTTTTAGCAGATGTTCGCACCAAACCAACTGAAAGTAAGAAACTTCACCCATACTCACCCAGCCTGGGGATCTCTAACGATTCGCTGGAGTCTTTTCACTGTCTCAATATTGTGAGCAAAGACATCTAATCCTGAGTTTGCCAACATTGATATCGTTTCTAAGTCACCCCGAAAATCGGAGGTCAAACACTCGATCATAATATCGTGCTTGAGTTTGCCTAGCATGACTACCATTCCTTTGAAGGATGCTTACTTCAATTATATTTTCTATGGGAAAGTTAGGAAGTTGTGAGGTTGTAATTTTGCTTGGGGATTTTAACTAGGTTTTTTGTTCAAATTTATAATGATATCGCACACGAAGATAGTTTGACCGAATTTAGGTAATTTGAGCTTTAAAATGAGGTACTTTTGATACATTTTTTCCAATAATATGAATCATATATCATGCCTTAACCCTACTCACTTTAACAAGATTTAACTACCTAAAGGTGGATAATCATGAAATTGATTCATGCTAGTATTCACACATAGTAAACATAAATCATGCAACTATATTATTAATGTCTTTCGAAACATGAAAGAATTAGGAAGAATAATAACAATTTTGATAACCCAACAAATATATTAAACTAATAAAACAAATATATTAAACTAATAAAAGTAAGCACGAATGATCATGAGTTGAGACTTTAATTGATCTCAATTACAAACAAATAAGTAAGAAAACCGTGGATGAAATAGTTTAGGAACATCTAGTTCTAGATCTCATTTTGGGGCGATTGACGGCATCGCGGACTGTGATTATGTCGCCTACGTTTGAGCGCCCGATATCAATCCCGGTACCCTAGATGCACCTTATATGAAACAAATTAGGATACAGCTTCGTATCCTAGTTTGTTACATATTTAGTAATATTAACGAATAGAAGAAAACATATGTTAGTAATATTAACGAATAGAAGAAAACATATGCCACTATAAAGAAAACGATAAATAACCGTACTCATAATCAAATATGTAACATGTTATATTTAGTAAACATAACATGTTACATATTTAGTAAACATAACATGTTACATATGCAACAATTAGATAAGTTACTAAATATCTAATTTTCAAGTCTTTTAATCCAACTCCACTACTATCACGTACAACCACTACCACGGGGTTATGCCGAGTGGAAAATCTCAAGTTTTTTGCACAAGCATTAGGTCCAAAGATTGAAACTTTGAAAGTAGATTTAGCAATTAATCGAAAAACAAGAAAATCCCCAACTTCGCTTTGTAGAAGATACAAAACCTCAGCTTGGGGATTTTCTTGTTTTCTCGATTAATTATAATAGTAAATCTACTTTTAAAGTTTCAATCTTTGGGCCAAATGCTTGTGCAATAGACTTGATATTTTCCATCGGTGTAACATGTTATATTTAGTAAATATAACATGTTACATATTTAGTAAACATAACATGTTACATATGCAACAATTAGATAAGTATTTAAATATCTAATTTTCAAGTCTTTTAATGATAAAAAGCTAAAAAGTTACTAAATATCTAATTTTCAAGTCTTTTAATCCAACTCCACTACTATCACGTACAACCACTACCATGGGGTTATGCCGAGTGGAAAATCTCAAGTTTTGCACAAGCATTAGGTTCAAAGATTGAAACTTTGAAAGTAGATTTAGCAATTAATCGTAAAAATAAGAAAATCCCCAACTTCGCTTGTAGAAGATACAAAACCGCAGCTTGGGGATTTTCTTGTTTTCTCGATTAATTATAATAGTAAATCTACTTTTAAAGTTTCAATCTTTGGGCCAAATGCTTGTGCAATAGACTTGATATTTTCCATCGGTGTAACATGTTATATTTAGTAAATATAACATGTTACATATTTAGTAAACATAACATATTACATATGCAACAATTAGATAAGTTACTAAATATCTAATTTTCAAGTCTTTTAAAGTCAAAGGGGAGGAAGGGGGTGAATGTATCAATAATGTAACATATTCAACCGCACACTACCTTAGTGGTTCTAGATCCCATTTTGGGGCGATTGACGGCATCGCGGACGGTGATGTAATATCGCCTACGTTTGAGCGCCCGATATCAATCCCGGCACCCTAGATGCACCTTAGTGGTATTGTGGTTGGTGGTTAACATCTTAAAATATAAATAAGATGAGAGCCTTTCTCACCTACGCCTATCAAAATCCGTCCATCTTTGATCAAGAAAGATAGAGCAAATAAGTTCTTGTCGGTTTGAGCAAAGGATTTTCGTTTAATAAGAGTTTTTCCAGCCATCGTTCTCTCTCTAAGGATCTCAAACATCACAGCCATGTTCTTGTCAAGTCTGCTTTATTTTCATCGGTAAAGACGGTCACAAGTAAAAACAAGGTAACAGTATAACACTGAAGAGAAAACAGAATCTTTCCTCCAATTTAATCTTCACCTTCCATTTACTCGAGATCTGACAGAATCTTCCTCATGAGCTTGAAAGTCGGCGGTGTTGCCCTCAATCTCACGGTTGCTTCGCATGTGCAACCGTGAGATTGAGTGTGCAACCGTGAGATTGAGGGCAACACCGCCGCCTTTCAGCTCATGAGGAAGATTCTCGCAATCAGATCTTGGGTAAATGGAAGGTGGAGATTGAAAAATTGGAGGAAATTTCGTTTTCTCTTCACCGGTGTTATACTCGTTACCTTGTTTTTACTTGTGACCGTATATCACCAAGTGAAGAGTAAAACAGCACCGTCAAGACATGGCCGTGATGTTTGAGATTCTTAGAGAGGAGGACAAAGAAACCGGAAAAACCTATATTAAACATGTAAAATCCTTTGCTCAAACCGACAAGAACTTATTTGCTCTATCTTTCTTGGTCTAAGCCGAGATAGGGTTTTGATAGTTGTGGATGATAACGACTCTTATCTTGTTTATAAATGTTAATTTAATTCATCATTGTAAAATTATATATTTTACAACAAGGAATTAAATATTAATATTTAAAATTATTCACAATAGTAATAATTTAGGTCTATGCAAAAGCCGA
This sequence comes from Adenophora triphylla var. japonica, assembly GCA_022495995.1. Lineage (NCBI taxonomy): Eukaryota > Viridiplantae > Streptophyta > Magnoliopsida > Asterales > Campanulaceae > Adenophora > Adenophora triphylla. The sequence goes on along the minus strand of JAFEMH010007532.1, from coordinate 45,726 downwards.
AATTTCTTTATTTTCGATTATAAAGCAAGTAGGCAAAGTGATATTTGCATTTCATATAATCATGCATTTCGGGATGGGATAGGTTTATCAAACATGCACTTAAAGGACAAAGAGTAGGTGGTTAGGTAGGGACACCATTATCCTTTAGTTTAGTTTGAACTAGAGCTCAAGATTTGTTGATACAATTATTCACAATATTAATAGGTAAAAAGTCCCAAAGAACCCCAATTTAAGGCAAAGATGGAGCATTACAATGGAGAAATTGTTTCCCGCGAGTTTCAATTTCAACAAGACATTCTTGAACTCACGCGCTTTCACCAAAAACAACACCGGAAACTTATTGACAGGAGGTATAGCATGCCATGCATCCGGTCTCTAAAAGATTGGAAGATTGATTGGGATCTCGCTCCGAGCCGCTTCGTGCTTTTGGGATTCGGAGCGACATGTGTTCACCCTATCGTACAACGATCCGATGCCAACGATGGAGGATTTTCGAGCACCGATCGGTGCGGCCGAGTCGAGGACTCGTGGCATTTCCTCGAGACAGACGATCGCTACGGAGCAACTATCTCGAATTCTTGGGATTATCGCCAGACCGGGTATCGGGCATTGTCGTTGACGATAGATTCATAGACTTGACTCATATAGCCGATTGAGTCGGACCAGCCCCTGACCGTTTGATCTATCCACTTCCTTAGATATATTCATGTTGCTCATTCCGTCTCGCGCACTACTTCGCGGCTACATCGGAGTGTGTCCAGCCTACGCCGTTAGAGATCATCAGCAAATGAGAGGTGATCGAGGAGTTGACATCCGGCATATTCAATCTGGACAGGAGCGATGGACATCATTCCACCGTTGCTAGCTGAGACATACCACTAAGCATTGATAGATTAGCCGGAGGATCCGAGTACATGGTTCAGCTCTGCATTACTATCATTGTGGCCGTATGAGAGATTTCGCTTGATCTCGCCACCGCTGCAGGGGCACGGCATTACCTTGGGTGACTCGGACAAGCAGATATTGAGGGATGCCGCACCGAGAGTTGGCATAGTGAGGTTGGCCTTGGCCCGATATGAGACCGCAAACCCGTACTATTGGATTCCTAAGCATGGGGATTGCAGACTATGAGAGATATTCAGACGGGCCGCTTATTGTCCGACTTCCGGACTACATGTATCATCCTTTGCATTCCATCTCTAGTGAGCAGACAAGACGGATACCCGCAGCAGACCATCTCGGACTTTGAGAGAGCAAGCTGACGACTAATACAATGCCGATGATTATGACCGAGCCTCGTACTACACATTTCTTTGCGTGAGCATTTCTAGAGGGCTTTCTTCCGATACGACCACTACTCCGTCGACTAGAGGTAGCACATTTCGACCACCGAGTATCCGACATGGTACGAGGAGCAAGCAAGGTCCCGTACACCGATGATAGAGGCTCGACGCCGAGAGTGTTTTGGGGCGTACTATTCTTCCAAATGGACATTAAGAGGCATGGAGGCCAAGAGCAACCCCGATGAAATCACCGGCGACATTGCAGCAGACATGAGAGACGGGAGATTCGGAGAGAGCCGCTTGAGAAATGATCCCGAAGTGATAGCTCGCAGGAGGCCTTGAGGCAGAAAGAGCAAGACCGAGAGCTACCAGATCGATTGATCCACCATCTCACACGATACCCGAGCCAGACGAGGTCCGACCGACTTTTCAACATACCTAGACCAAAGACCTCCTGGGACCGAGGCGGAGGAAGAGTAGAGATTCGAGTTCGGGAGCGGGAACGAGTTCCTAGACACTTTAAGAAGACCCGTTAATATATTGTTAAATATGAGTTAGAAGCTTTATATTTATTTTAAGAAGATCTCGTGTTGCTTTTAAGTTTGTAATTCGAATTTAGGGAATGATAATACGTTAATTACTTCTAAACTGTTAATATATTATGAAATCCAATAATTATTAACATCCCGATTTTGTTTCATCCGTCGATTAAATTGAGTGTACGTATAATATATGGATTGCAATGCAGAGTGATGTCTCGTTAACGATGATCGTAGTTGGATGTATAAGCGGAAGTTGCCGAATCAACGCGGTATCAATCCCGAGTTTTATAGAGGGTCAAGGGGTTTGTTGAATTTGCTCAATTAAATAAAACCGGTCACATGGATAAGGATGGTAAGATTAGGTGTCCATGCGACAAGTGTTGTAATGTCAAGTATCTAAGCTTGATCGAGACTCGAAACATCTTTTGCGTAACGGGTTTGAAGTTGGGTACAAACGGTGGACCCGTCATGGTGAGCCGAGATTGCGCACAAATGTTGCGAATAATCCCCGAGAATATTCATGTACCTCCCGAACCCGAACCTATTATTCAGACAATGAAGAACCACCTTGAATATGGAAGATATGGTTAGGGATGCAAACCTGTCCTTCCTTCGATTGGTCGTAGAACCAACAAAGAAGAACCAACCCCGCAGCCCAAGAAATTTATTGATGCTATGGACTCGCAAAAGAGAAGGTCTATCCAGTTGCGAGATCGGTGGCCGGGAGGCCGTGGCCGAGCTCCTTAACATAAAGGCCGATTGCAATATTAGCCGCCCCGTTTATAATCGTATCATGAAAGCAATTAAGCGGATGTTGCCGAAAGAGAATAAGATGGTTACAAACTTTTATGAGACAAAGAAGTTGGTTGGGCAGATTGGGCTATGTTATGAAAAGATTGATGCGTGTAAGAATGACTCGCATGCTATTCTACAAGGAAGATTCACGTAAGACAGAGTGTTCAATTTCATGGACAAAGTAGATATAAGCCAAATCGGAGGGGGAGTTCAAAACACAAGAAAAATGTACCACATAAGCAGCCATGCGTTACATGCCGTTGATTCCAAGATCGCAACGCCTCTACGCGTCTAAATCTACCGCAGAGGCAATGCGTTGGCATAAGGAAAGTTTGCGTGAAGAGGGTGTGTTGATTCATCCCGCTGATGGGGAGGCATGGAAACACTTTGATGAGACTTATCCCGACTTTCAAGGCCTCCGAAGCAAGAAATATACGGTTATGCATCTCGCTTCCGATGGTTTCAATCCGTTTGGTCCTGGGCAAAATCTTACTCTTGTTGGCCTGCTTATAGCCACCGTCTACAATCTTCCGCCCGGTTGTGTATGAGTGATCCCTACATGTTCTTGTCGTTATTCATCCCCGGCCCAAATGTACTCGGGAGGAACATTGACGTCTATCTCCGACCTTTGATGGACGAATTGAAGCAGCTTTGGGAGGATGGGGTCGAAACGTGGGATGCTTTCAAGCGAGAGAATTTCAAAGCATGAAGGTCGCGTTGATGTGGACAGCTAATGACTTCCCCGCATATGGGATGTTATCGGGTTGGAGCACCCACGGGAAGTTGGCTCTCGTCCGTATTGTATGAGTGACACAAAGTCTTTCACGCTCACGCACTCGGAAAACCATGTTGGTTCGATTGCCATAGACAATTTCTTCCTGAGGACCACCCATTCAGGACCCGTAAGAATGCGTTTAAAAAGAACAAGATTGACCATGATGAGGCCCCGATTCGTTTAAGTGGTGACACGGTCTATGAGGAGGTATCTAGATTGCCCGATCCTCGGTGGGGGAAAAAGTTTTCGAAGACCAAAATACAAGGGTTTGGGACTACCCATAACCGGATCAAGAGGAGTATATTTTGGGAGCCGCCATACCGGAAAACAAATCTCATTCGACATAACCTTGACGTGATGCACATTGAGAAGAATGTATTCGATAATGTTTTTAACACGTTGATGGATTTCAAGAGAACAACTAAAGACAACGAAAAAGCTCGAAAGGACCTTAAGGAAATCTGTAAGCGGCCGGCCTTAGACTTGGTATACGTCAATGGTAAAACCAGCTTAGACCGATGGCTCAATACGTGCTTACAAAGGAAAAGAAGCTCCTCCTCCCGAAATGGCTCAAGGATTTAAGGCTTCCTGATGGTTACGCGTCTAACATTGGTAATCGTGTCAATGTAGAGGAGGGGAAAGTGCAGTGGTTTGAAGAGTCACGATTGCCACGTTTTGGCCGGGATAGGCTACTTCCGATTGCTCTCGTGGGTCTCTTGCCCGACAATATCCGGGTGGCGTTAACAGAGTTAAGTGAGTTTTTCCGAGCGTTAACATCGACCACACCGCGTGTTGATCACATGAAAAAGCTTGAGGAGAGCATCGTAGTGACTTTGTGCAAACTTGAGAAGATATTTCCTCCTTCATTCTTTGATTCTATGGAGCATTTACCGGTCCACTTGGCATACGAAGCTAGAGTCGGTGGTCCAGCTCAATACGTATGGATGTATCCATTTGAGAGGTAATTGAATTTATTCTATTTCTAAATAATTTGAGCGTTAACAATATACCTTCTTTAACATTATTTATGTTTTAATCTACGAATGACTTTTAGGTATCTAGGCCAATTGAAAAGGAAGATGAGCAATAGGGCCATGGTCGAGGCCTCAATTTCGTAGGCCGTTATCATAGATGAGATTGTTGCCTTTGTCGAAACATATTTTCCTCCCGATGTTGATACGAGATTGACTAGGGTTGGCCGCAATTACGATGGTGGTTTTCCGTCTAAGGGAAACATCTCTCGTATTTTCATCCCCGGTCGGTTGCTCGGCAAACGGGTTGGTACGCGTACGTTAACCGCTAAAGAGTTTGCCGCGGTCGAAACGTATGTTCTTCTTAACTGCGACGAGGTTGGGAATATATCAAGTAAGTCATTGATGTTATGTTTACGCCTCGTCGATTAAATTATGCATGTTTAATTACCCGCATATGAAATGCCTTGTTTAACCCTATTGCGTAATGTTTGAAGATTTAGCTCAGGATTTATCTCCGTAACTCATCGCAACTAGGACGTAAAGAGAATTTCCAAACCGGCTAAGGAAATATGTAAATATTTCGTTTCATTCAAATTTATTCTATACACTTCTTTAAACATTCAATCTTAAAATTGTATTAAATTGGTTACAATATTGTCTTATAGATAGCCGAACATCCGGGTGATGCCAAAGCCGCGAGGTTAAGACATTTAGCATCATCTCCGTACTTGAACGTTCATTTATACAACGGTTATTTCGTGAATGGCTATGTGTTTCATACCAAAGCTTACGGGGCTCTAAATTGACGTGGAATAGCGGTGTGAAGCTTATAGGGAATGATTATTATGGCGTCCCGAAAGAAGTAGTCGAGGTGGAGTATTTCGGTAGAAACAAAGGTTGTCTTGTTCAATTGTGATTGGCGGGATGCCGTGCGAGGTGTTAAGAAGCACCCCATATTTGACCTCGTCGATGTAAAGGACTCGTCCGTACATAATGGCGACGACGTCTTCATCTTAGCATCTCAAGCACAACAGTATACATGACTCCCTACCCTCGTCCGCGACCCGACGGATTGTGGGTCTGTTTGGATGACCAAGGCTAGGAGCATGATTGACAACCTACCCTCGTCGACAACTACAGAGTCGTCATTAGAAACACCCTATCAAGAGGATGAAATGCCAAAGGCCACCTAACGTTTCATCGCCTAATCATCCATTAGATGATGTCACTCATATTCCTCAAAATGTTGATGAACCCGAGGAGGATATCTTACCAAATGAATTTGCCAACTCCCCGCCTCGCTCAGTCATCTCGCGCACATTGATATTGATGAATCGTAGGAAGAGGAAGAGGAAGAGGAAGAGGAAGAGGAAGAGGAACCAGAGTTTGATTCATCGTAGTCCGAAGACGAAGATGAAGAACTCGAGTTTTGTAGTAATTCAGAGTCCAAATGATGATGGGGACGAAGATTAATAATAGTTTAAAGTTTAAAATTGTATTGTGAATGCTTTAGATTATTAGAACTTTAAAGTTTTATATGTATTGTGAATGCTTTAGATTATTAGAACTTTAAAGTTTCATATGTATTGTGAATGCTTTAGATTATTTTTAATATCCGTCGTTTTATATATATTGTGAATGCTTTAGATTATTAGAACTTTAAAGTTTTATATGTATTGTGAATGCTTTATATTATTAATAGTTTAAAGTTTTATATGTATTGTGAATGCTTTAGATTATTAGAACTTTAAAGTTTTAGATGTATTGTGAATATATTGTTTCCTATTGTTAAAGATGTATATTTTAATATTTTTACCGTAATACAAGATGAGTTCTAGTAGAAAGGGCAAGGGTAAGAAGACTAAGCCTATTTACACATTGATTACCGGGACGCAACCGTCCCGATCCGGTAGCGATGATGTCGACCCTTCACGCAGTAGTACTAGCTCCACCTGGGGCCGATACTCGTACTCACCGTCGATTCCGAGGGGAGGATATTTGTCGATATCATCACTTTATGACCAAAAGAAGTAACTCTTCATTAATTTGATATAAGTTGGTTCCTTTTTGCTTTATATATAATTCATTATTTAAGTTAAAATGTTATTGTATAAATATACTTGGCAGGTTTGTAGGTGGATACCCCACCCCAGTGGACTAAGATCGGGCAATACCGGCGGTCTCGAAAAATGACCGAGTTTTGGCCCAACTGGAAAAAATTGCCACAGAGGCGTAAGGACGATGCGTGGGATGAGTTTAAGGTAATGTGTTAATGGTTTTTATTTAAAACTTAAATGTTAGTTTGTTATTAAAATGTTATAATTAATAATGATTGTACTCTTTTAGTTTTGTAATGTTATCATTATATGTTGTAGGCTAAATATTATTGGGCGCCGTACATCGCCGATGCGACGGCTAGATATGTTTACGATGAGCGTGCTCACAAGCTATTTAAGGATTTTATTTGTAACATATTTATCTATCCTTAATTAGTTTAATTAACAATGATTATACTCTTTTAATTTTATAATGTCATCATTATATGTTTACGAGATATTCATATTTTTTATAGGTACCACGAAGAAAAATTATTATACTACTCGGCTCGCGGCGGGAGAACAGCCTCAGTGTCCTACTTTTATGACCGATGAGGTGTTTGGTCAATTTTGCGAATATTTGGGGTCGCCCGCGGCGAAGGTTATATCCGAACATGCCAAGGCCAATAGAGCGTGCTCCTGGGTCGGCGGCGCGCATACCGGGGGACGCCACGGCCGCCGAGCATCACGACCGCATGGTATGTATGTTAATTTAAATGTAGTAGTGTATGGATGCTTTTAAATAGGTTTATGTACGTATGTTAGCCGGGAGCCAATGTTGATGCTATGAAATCCATAGTTTTAGTGTAAATGTAGTGTATGCATGCTTTTAAATCGCTTTAAATGTTGCATTTATATATACAATTTCAAAGTAATAATCTCGCTTATTTTATTTATAGGAAAGGGAGTATGGTCCGAATATCGCTTTTGTGGATGTTTACGCTAGCACCCATATTCGGAATTCTACGCGCCCGATCAACCTCCGCAATGGGTCGACGATCGATCTGCATCGCCTTTGTAAGTAAAACTACCATTAAATGACTTGATTTTGAATATGTAAATTTATTTATGTACCTTACATTGTGTATATGATTATAATTGTTTGTTTTATTTTTCAGCCGCATATCAAGCCGCCGTTGCTCCCGAAGGAACGCCTCCCGCGAGCCCGTCCCCTTCGTGCTCGATGTTTGGCACGAGGTCACCTCTCAGTGGACATCCAAGGAGCAGGAGCCCGAGTGTTAGGGATGGGGATTACGGCGGCAATGCCCGTCGACGCCGACCGGCCGTCGGCGAAATGTAGCCCACCCCACGTTTCATGATCCGAGGGTCGACACTGGAGGCCGCGCTGAGGAGGAGAAACGCGAGCGGCAAAGCTTGCGGATGCTTTGGCGCTCGACGCAGATGCAGGAGGAGAACGATCGACGTCCATGCAGAGATTCGTAGACAACATGCAGAGACTCAAAGACAATTGGCGCCGTTGATGGCTCATCTCGGCCAGACTCCTGTGGTAATTTCCGCGTCCCCCAAAGTTGATCATGGACATTTTTAGACATTTTTGTATTAATTTATACTTGTTTGTAAACATTTGAGACATTTGGTACCCGCGGAGCCCCTCCCCGCCTCTCCCCCGCTCCACCCCTCTCCCCTCTCCCCTCTCCCCCTCCCCCTCTCCCCCTCCCCCTCCCCCCTCCTCCCGAAATTGGTACGGTGGTATTTAGTTTTTATTTGGTACGCCGATATTTGAATTTTAGTTTTTATAGTTTTAGTTTTATAAATTGAAATGTTATATCGTGTACAAAAATTTTGGTTTATTGATATTTTAAATTATTTTTTTAAATTTATTTCGTAATCACGACGGAATTTTCCGTCGCCGAAATTAATGCCGAAATAAAAATTAATTAAATAAATTAATTTCAATGACGGAATTTCCGCCGCTATAATCATTTAATTTTTATTTAATTTTTAATTTCACGGCGGAAATTTCCGTCGTCGTAATAAAATTTAAATTAAAATTAAATAATTTCAAATGACGGTAATTTCCGCCGCCGAAATAATTTAATTTTAATTTAAATTTTATTACAAATGACGGAAATTTCCGCCGCGAAATTAATTTAATTAAATTTATTTTATTACAAATGACGGAAATTTCCGCCGCCGAAATGAAAATTTAATTAAATTAAATTAATATAGCAATGAATTTTCCGTCGCTGAAACCATTAATTCACCGGCGGAATTAATTTTCGTCGGTAAAAGAAAAAAATAGCGGCGGAAATTGACCCGTCGGAGCACTGCGACGAGCTGGTAGCGGCGGACCACCGACGGAATTTTTCCGTCGGTGATTTATTTTAGCGACGGAAATATAATTTTAGCGGCGGAAATTTCCGTCGCTAAATGACCTTTTTCTGATAGTGAGTCGGACTTTGTAAAAAGCATACAACGTGGATTTATTAATCAGGTGGTGCGGAATAACATCGTGGGTCATTGGGTCTTCACGTGTAACATGTTTGCTCTGATAGATTTCACCTTAAAATCAATTAGTGTTAATGAGAGTGATTCATAATCTTTATATTTTGTATACAAAATTTGTCAATATTCGATATTCACGTAATAATAGCATCTCTAAATATAAAGTAGGTGTATATGTCAAGGTTCTAAAAAGCGCTAGGCGGATGCTAGGCGACGGAGTCGGGCCTAGCGCCTAGGCGGGGACTAGTCGGGGACTAATCGGGATTAATCGGAATTAGTCAGGACCTAGACGAAGCTTAGAACTAGGCGTTGGAGAAGGGCCTAACGCCTAGGCGGGGCCTAGACACCCTTAGGCGAGGTCTTTTAGAACAGAGGTATATGTTGGTCGATTGACCATTAGTGTTTGTGTCTCCAAAGTTCAAGAAAATTACAATTAGGTCCTCATGAATAAATTGACAAAAAAGCCCAGATGAGGCAATGATTGGAGTACACTTTTAAAGTGTCATAAAAAATAAATGAATAATACTAGCATGAACTACTTGAATATCCTTTTGGGGCAATTATTAAAATACTCATATTATTAATTATTTATAAAAATATTTACTTTTAATTTACCTATTTATTTCTATGTGTTGTCGAAGCTCAAGTGAAGTGACCCAATTATTAGATTGTGACAATTAATTGTACTATCCATAATTCGGTTCCTACAGAGAGTTGATACCAAGATAGAGATAGAACATTATTTTCAGAATGGCAATTCGGAAATATTCTTCAAATGATTTGCACCACTTATTTTCTATCCCTTCAAAACTACTCTATCCTAGACACGTGATTAATTATTCGGATACAGTTGGTTTCGAACCCTCTGATATTTTTTTATTTTTTTTTTGATACCTAGGTTCGTCTTGAATTTCTGACCCCTGCAGACTCCGATCCCCGTAGCCATTTTATGAGAATTACGGATACGGTAGTCAATGGTGACAAAGACCCTTATACTCCTGGCCCCAAGAGAGCCCTCCTACAAGACATTTACATCACTCTTACATCACCAATAAATTGGCTGCTCCAGCTGCTTCTGCCAAGATTCGAACTCCCCACACTGAGGTTGTAAGCCCAGCAATGCTGCTTCCTTAACCGCTCGGATTCGAACCGTCTGATATTCGGTTTTATGGAAGCAAAATTATATTCAAACCGTGTAATTCTAATTTCCGATTCACGCTTCAAAAGGCCTGTTGTTGCAGTCTCTAATTATTTTTATTTTTTTTAAAAAATGTAATGTAACTGAAAATAGTTAAATAATTAATAGAAATTCAAAATCCACTAGATTTATTATAAAATTCATTTAAAAGGATAGATTTTATAAGAAAATATTAATTTTTTTTAATAAATTTGATTAGTTTTTTAATGAATTTAGTTAATTTATTAACTAAATAATAACAAAAAATTATCTGTTACATGGTTCCAAAGTCACGGGTTTCACGGTTCCCGGTTCCCGATTTCAGAATCGCCGGTTCTCGGTTCTGAAATGGTGGACCCGTATTCGAACTGTATTACTGCCGGTTACGATTTCGGTTCTTTCACTGTTCCGGTTATAGCGAATTTCGGTTCCCGATTCTCCCTGTTCCTCCCGGGTATTTTTGATCATGTCTACTCTAACCTCCGAAAATAATGAAAATCACATTTTAATTAGTTAATATTTTTAAATAATACTCCCTTCATTTTGATTTTTTTCCCTACTTTCATCGTCAATTTAGTCAAATTTATATCATAAATTTATAAATATCTAATTCACTTATTTAATTCTAAAAATTAATATTGATTCACCATTTGTATTATTATCAATCACAATTTTTAGATTTTGATTTGTATTATTATCAATCACAATTTTTAGATTTTGATAGGAATAATTATGATTTTATAAAATCATGATCATATTTTGATTGAGCTGATTTTGAGAATCGAAGTGTGGGACAAACTTCTTAAACAGAGGGAGTGTGTACTATGTGGAGCATATCATAATAATTTTACGCTACAATTTTATTTAGAAACACAATAATTTTTTTTAGACAGATTAAAAGGAAGAAGTGTAAGTATTACGTAAAACTAGTTTTGCCAAACATATAGGAAAAACTAGTTTTAAAAATCTACGGTGTCATTTTCATAATTAATTGAAACTTTATTTAAAATGTGCAGTGACAGTTTTGTAATTAACTAACACTTTTTCAAAAACAGTAATAGTGTTTTTCAGTGTCAAGTCTAGTGTAAAATTGTGCAAGTTGGTGTTTTTCTAGTGCAATTGTTATTGTTAAATAATGCATCAGTGTTAGTATTAAAAAATGTCATATATATTGATAAAAAGTGCCAGTTTTTAGTTATAAAAAGTGACAGTTTTAGTTATAAAAAGTGCAAGAGGTGTTAATATGTTTCGGTTATTTACGAAAATGCTACCACGTTATTTTAAAAAAGTTTCAGTTATTTACAAAATGCTATCGTGCATTTTTTAAAAAGATTTATTTAATTACGAAAATGTCACCGCACATTTTTTTTAAAATTATTTTTTCCAAATTACTTGAAAAAAATGATTTTTTTCTAAGATTTTGACTAAAAAGAATTGTACAATATTTTCAACGGTAAAAGATGGAGAAATTTTTTTAGCTCGTTTTGTTGGGGCAAATTGCATTTTAGTTACCTGAGTTTGTCAATATGTTTCAATTGGTTATCGAATTTGCATTTGTTACAAGTTGGTTATTGAGTTCTGTCTTTTTGTTACAATCAGGTGTAATTTTGGATGAACCGTTAAAAATCTAACGAATAGTATAACATGTGCCGCTCACGTGAGTTACTTAAGGGATATTTTGTCTTTTACATGGAATGAGACTTACAACCACCACTCCATTTTTTTCACCTCACTCTCTGCCATACTAAAGCAATTGTCAGAATTCTTTTCTCAAAATAAAAAAAAAATCATAAATCAATCAGCAAAAATCTAATCTCTCTCTTTCTCACACACACACATTGCAAAGATTGTAAATTAATCATACCATTCAACAACGCTAGAGACATGAATTACCTAAATGGGCAGCGAAAGGGCATTGGAGGGTTCAACGAGTTGCAAGGTGGAACCTACTAAAGGTATATCAGCCGCGCGGGACCCACCATTGCAGCATGACCCGCAACTCCGGCGAGAGCTGCTACGGCTTTCTGGGTCTGCACAACATGGGTTTTGGGCTAGGAATATGGTGGGTGCCATGGGAACTGTGGATTGTAAATTGAGATGAATGAAGGGACTGTTTGGGAAATTGAGGAGAGGGTGGTATCGAAGAAGATGAAGAAGACAGTAAACTTGTGATTGACATGGTTTTCCCTAACAATTTCTCATCAACTTCATGAAAAAACCTAGCATAAGGATACGAAACTGTTGTGGATATGGCCCTCCACTACCCAAGCAAACCCACAAGAACAATAAGAGCATACAAACAAAGCACAAGAAATCAAAGCACAGAAAGAACACATAAATTGTTAACCCAGTTCACCAATATGTTTGGCTACGTCTGGGGGCACTACCAAGCCAGGATCTTGCACTATAATATGTTTGTATATTGTTACAATGAGTTTTGGGGCGAAACTTTACTTAAATATATGCCCAGGAATACAACCAAACCCTAGATAGACAAAAGGAACCCGAAAATTGGCCTAAAATCGGGCCCAGAATTTCCCCTTCCCGTCAAGAGCGCGGTCGCCCTCCGTAGCTGCGCGGCCGCTCTGAACGACAACAAATTCTGCACCCTCATTCTGACCTCCAGCGCGGCCGCTCTGAACGACAGTAGCTCCGACGATTTTCTTCCCTTTTTGCTCCGAAATCTAACCCGGTTGGTCTTCTATCTCAACAATCTCCCACCTAGAGATCAATCGCATATATTAGCCCCGTATCCGTCGTTCAACTCATCTTTGGTGTCCTCCTTGTGCTCACCTCGATCATGGTAGTGCCATCCTCCTCTCCTATTATCCAAGCCCAATTGAAGCTATGCACAGCTTCAATTTCTCAAGGTTTACAACCTTTGTCAACATGTCAGCCGGGTTCTTCGATCCCAATATCTTCTCCAGCCTTAAGATCTTCCTTTCCAAGAGATGTCTGATGTAGTGAAACCTCAGTTCAATGTGCTTCGTCCTAGAATGAAATGCCGGATTCCTAGCCAAATGTATTGCGCTCTGATACCAGTTGTTGTGGATATGACCCTCCACTACCCAAGCAAACCCACAAGAACAATAAGAGCATAGAAACAAAGCACAAGAAATCAAAGCACAGAAAGAACACATAAATTGTTAACCCAGTTCACCAATATGTTTGGTTACGTCTGGGGGCACTACCAAGCCAGGATCTTGCACTATAATATGTTTGTATATTGTTACAATGAGTTTTGGGGCGGAACTTTACTTAAATATATGCCCAGGAATACAACCAAACCCTAGATAAACAAAAGGAACCCGAAAATTGGCCTAAAACCGGGCCCAAAATTTCCCCTTCCCGTCAAGAGCGCGGTCGCCCTCCGTAGCTGCGCGGCCGCTCTGAACGACAGCAAATTCTGCACCCTCATTCTGACCTCCAGCGCAGCCGCCCTTGCCTCCTGCGCGGCCGCTCTGAACGATAGTAGCTCCGACGATTTTCTTCCCTTTTTGCTCCGAAATCTAACCCGGTTGGTCCTCTATCCCAACAGAAACCCCAACATCCAACCCATCAATTGTTTCCTTAATTTTCTCAATACCTTCATCCAAATTATCGAAGAAATCAACAACAACTGATCTAACTCAGATCCAACAGAGAGAGAGAGAGAGAGAGAGAGAGAGAGAGAGAGAGAGAGAGAGAGAGAGAGAGAGAGAGAGAGAGAGAGAGAGAGAGAGAGAGAGAGAGAGAGAAGGAGAGTGTGTGACGAAGATAGAAAGAGAGAGAGAGAGAGAGAGAGAGAGAGAGAGAGAGAGAGAGAGAGAGAGAGAAGAGAGCGTATGACGAAGATAGAAAGAGAGAGAGAGAGAGAGAGAGAGAGAGGGGAGAGTATGTGTAGAAGATAGAAAGAGAGAGAGAGAGAGGGGGAGAAAGATGAAGATGAGGCAACGGTGGCGTCTCTCTGGTGGCCATCTACTTCAATTGCCCCTCGTCTTCTCCATTGGTCGCAGATCTGAACAAGAAAATCAAGGGGTGGCAGCTAGAAAGGGGAAGTGAGAGATGGGATTTCTACAACTAATGAGAGAGGGAGATGGGGAGAGGGATGAAGAAGTGGGGGAGGAAAGAGGAGGGGTAAGGCAGAGGTGGAGTTGCCGACGCCATCAACGGATGAGGTTGGTGGTGGGGTTTACGTTTTTGTTTGAGGTATGTAAGGAGAAAGAAGTGTCTTTCTCTGGTCTTCTCATTCCATGTAAAAGACCAAAATATCCACAAGTAACTCACGTGAGTGACAAATATTATGCTATTTGTTAAATTTTTAACGATTTATCCAAAACTAGACATGATTGCAACAAAAATACAAACTCAATAATCAAATTATAAAAAGTGCATTTTTTATATATCAGGAGATGAGGAGAGGAATAATAAAAAGTGCATTTTTTGTATGTATCATATTATGAATGTATCGGTAATGGTTTTACAAAATTAAATTATTTTGACTAACATAATGATGAAATAAAAGATAACACCAAACTGATATATCACTAAAGATATATTGTTCGACTAATGATAGGTTTTCATTTTTTTCTTTTGCCAATTTAAGTATATGTGTGATGTCTGTAAATTAAAAAATAATTTTAGTGCAATTTTAGCATTATACAAACAATATATGATACAATTAAACGATGGATTTCATGCACAAACGCAAAATATATAATATATAATTCATGTGACAACCAAAAGACCCTAATAATAAACCAAATGAAATGAAGAGACACTAAATAATTAGATCATCAGCAACTTGGAAAAACATGGTGACAACAACAATTTATCGCAACAAACTAAACGGCCTAACTTTATTTACCTTTAAATAGGTAATGGGGTTTCCTTTTCCATCCAACAATGTTATTGTTACAAACAACATCATTAGTAACATTTTGTTGATTGTTATTTGATGCCTATCTAAATTATGTCTTTGCCATATTTGGTGATATTTCATTAAAATCAACTACAATTATATTTATGTATGATGCAATATAAAACATAATAAATGCAAATAATTAATATCAGTAAAGTAAAGAGAGCAATGTGATCTCATTAGCGATGTCTATAATATTCTTGATCGTTGGTCATTATTGGTCACACTTGGTTTACCATTAATCTCTATTTATCCTCCCATAATATATTTTTTTCTACTCATTGTTGTTTTCGATTTTTTTTTCACAAAATAATGCTAAGGGTACAAAATAATCACAAAAACTTATTCATAAAATTCTATGTGCAATGATTTTATTGATGCTTTTAATTGTAATGTAGCGGATCCACTATCGATGCAACCAATAAAATATAGTCAACTCATTTTATAAGCACGATTTTGTGATTTTATTTTGTGTGCCTAACATTGCTCTTTTGAAAAAGAGGGTTTCGGCAGGGCCGCCCCTAGAATTTTGAGGCCCCGGTGCAAACAAAGAAAATAGGCCTTTTTTTAATATTAAATTTCACTTCTACATAACAGGCAATGCATAGATAGAAATGTAACAAATCAAGCTCTCCATCAAATAGATGAAAACCAAACTTAAGAGTACAAAATACAAATTCCACATGATGCATAATCCACACTTCCATAGGTATGCTATTTCATAGCTTAATTATGTCATCATTTTCATAAACCACAAAAATCAATATGAATGAACAAAAATAATTTTCACTCCCATCCAAACTCAGCAATTAAATTAGAATCATTTATCAGCTATAATATAGATTCAAACACAACTTCATAAACCAAGCTTTACGTAATGGGTGATTTAACATTGTTGGGTAGTGGTGTTGTGAAATTGGTGCTCCCCCGTTGCAATCAAAACAAAGAAATTAACATACCCACACGTACAAGAAAGAAACAATCACACACAAGAACACAAGAGTTGTTTACCCGGTTCATTCACCAACTCGTGAACTACGTCCGGGGGCAATTGCCAAGCCAATATGTTATTAGACTCCTTCTAATATGTTGCTACAATGTGTTCTAGGCCGAAATTATGCTTATATAGTTATACAAGGAAGCCCTAACTCAGTTTAAGAAGAGATCTAATCAAAATAGGAAACAAAATAAAAATCTGCTGCAGATCCGGACCGAGCGCGGCCGCCCTCAAGGCCAGCGCGGCCGCCCTCAACGGCAGAAGCTTATACACCCTCGTTGAACCTCCCGGCGCGGTCGCCCTCCACCACGAGCGCGGCCGCTCTCCCTTGACGAGAAGATCCCGACGAGTTTTCCCTCTTGATTCACCACCTCCGACTTAGGCTCCTCCTCTTCCTTGTAGTTTAGGATCCAAACCCAACAATCTCCCACCGGAGACTAAACCAACAAACATAAAATCACCCATCAACTCCCACCACGGAGTAAAGACCTTCGAACACATTTCCCCCATCCATATTGGCTTGACACTACCTCTCCTCTCCTCAAGTACTAAGGCGAGTTGAAACCAAGCGACGTTTCAACCTCTCCGTGTTAGATGATTCTTGCCTCCCCAAATCGCCTTCTACCTTGATTTCTCCCCGCAAGTCTAACTTCGCCTTCTCCCTCCGCACCCACCTTCCTCGCAATGCCTCCCCTTGAAACTTGGACACACCTTGTTTCTTGCATCGACTGTTCTTGGTCTGAAACCGCTCTCTGTTAGGTCCCTTGGACTTCCACACCACGTTGATCAACTTTGAGTCCTCCCCAACATACCGTTTCTTGATGTCTCCCCTTTTTACACCAACAGGCCGGTTCTTAAGCCTCTTGCTCCCACCGGAACGAAAAACGACATTGTAGGTAGAGTACAATGTCTTCCCTTAACCCCACGAGCCAACACCTTAGCCCCTTTTGTGACTTCCCAAGACCCACCAATGAAAGAAACACCATACCATTCATTGTCAAGTTGTCCCACGTAAATCACCCTTCTCCTCAAATCCGGAACATGCATCACGTCGTGTAGGCGTAAAAACGGCCCGTTAGGTGTCTTCATCATTACATCCCCTTACCTTTGATCTTCAATGGTTGACCATCACCAAGATAGAGAACCCCAAAATCTCCAGCTTTTGTATCGCTTCATTGATTCTCGCATCCCCACTAGCATGACAAGAAGCTCCGTAATCCAACACCCAATCTTCACCCGATCGCTCCTCCCCTAGGATTAATACATCACCACCATCATCCACCACGTTAGCACAACCACCTTTTCCCTGACAAATCATAACTGATATGCCCCAATTCACCACAATTGTAGCACTTGACCTTTTTCCCCTTTTTCGGTCCTCCCCTTTTTCTCTCCACCCTAAGTGCAGCCCCATCTACGGAAGATTCTCCCCTTTTCTCTTTCCTTCGCAACTCCTCTTGAATGATGAGATCTCTAACCTCCGTATACACCAATGCTTCTGACGTACTAATCGTTGTGACAAGAACCTCCCAACTATCGTGCAATGACTTTAGTAGAAAACAAGCTAGCACTTCATCGGAGAAAGTAATATCAACACTTTTCAATTGGTCCACCATACCTTTGAAGTTGCCGATATGACTTGCCGTCTGCGCCCTCTCGACATCTTCGCATTCGCAAACCTCTTTATCAAATGCACCTTATTGATATTCGACGGCTTCTCATACATGTCCGACAGCGTTTGTAGCAACTCCACCGTTGTCTTGGCCTCCATAGCGTTCCGTGCAACGTCGTCGGTTAGGGCACTCCTCACTGCTCCTAACGCCTTCCGATCCAACGTCTCCCAATCCCCTTGTGACATGTCTTCGGGCTTCGCCTTCAAGGGTCCATGAAGATCCTTACAATAAAGGTAGTCTTCAATCCTTGTCTTCCAAAACGTGAAATTCACACCGTTGAATTTCTCGATTGAGTTCTTCATCTTGACTGCTTCACCAAAAAATTCCCAAGAACGCGATTCAAAATTAATCAACTAATGAAAAGATTTTGAATCCTCCGAACCAAAGCTCTGATACCAGTTGTTGTGAAATTGGTGCTCCCCCGTTGCAATCAAAACAAAGAAATCAACACACCCACACGTACAAGAAAGAAACAATCACACACAAGAACACAAGAGTTGTTTACCCGGTTCATTCACCAACTCGTGAACTACGTCCGGGGGCAATTGCCAAGCCAATATGTTATTAGACTCCTTCTAATATGTTGCTACAATGTGTTCTAGGCCGAAATTATGCTTATATAGTTATACAAGGAAGCCCTAACTCAGTTTAAGAAGAGATCTAATCAAAATAGGAAACAAAATAAAAATCTGCTGCAGATCCGGACCGAGCGCGGCCGCCCTCAAGGCCAGCGCGGCCGCCCTCAACGGCAGAAGCTTATACACCCTCGTTGAACCTCCAGCGCGGTCGCCCTCCACCACGAGCGCGGCCGCTCTCCTTGACAGAAGATCCCGACGAGTTTTCCCTCTTGATTCACCACCTCCGACTTAGGCTCCTCCTCTTCCTTGTAGTTTAGGATCCAAACCCAACAAGTGGTTGCACAACTAGGATCGAAATGGAATGGAGCCTGAAGACACAAGAAATTTATGTGGCTCGGCCTCTTGCCCACGTCCTCGGGCACAACAGCAAAAGCTCTATCACAACTTCAACTTTACAAAATAAATCACCCTACAAATCCGAGTCACTCACTTAAAGATTATACTAGGCACGCATTTGCACTCTTCTTCCATATTTTTCTCTACTTTTTGGCCCCTCTCTCTCTCTCTCTCAATACAAACTGGTGTGTTTCTACCACACACATTCTTACTTGTTGCTTCAATTTTAGAGCCCAAAACAACTCACATGATGGTTCTTGAAATCAACAACCAAAAAAACACCCTTTTATCTTCCCAAGAACACTCCTCACAAACAAACATGAACCCACCCACTAATTTATTTTTACAAGAAATTGCTAATTTATTTTTACAAGAAATTGCTGCTGAAAAAAAAAATTGCATCCCAGTAAAAATTACTAACATACATATCAACAAAATCAACTTTAATAAAATTAATTTTAAGACAACCGATTATTGAAGGTGCAATTGATGAAATCAATTTCGAGAATGCATCCAAATAAAATTTCGATGGAACTAGGAATTAAGATTAGGGGGAAAATGAAACATACTGGATGTAATTGCTGGACTTTCTTTCTCCGGTAATGAGCTGTCTTTTCGGCTGAACTCTTCGACCTCCGAGATTCTGAACAGACTGAACCCTTACAACAAAAAATCTAAATTACTCACAAAATTAAACGTTTCCGGTTAAGAATTGAGCGACGTTTAGTCTCCTCGCCGGAGGAAGACGAAGGAAGAAGAGAATTCGAAAAAATGTAAGACGGAAGAAGAGAATTCCCAGTCGAAGGAAGAAGAGAATTCGAAGAAATTACTTACTAGTTGATGGAATTAATTATACATAAACCCTAGAATGATGCGGAATATTTATTCTAGGACAATCATGCTTCATGTTATCAAAGATTATGGAACGATAGACAAACCTGAATCCATAGCAATATCTTGAGAATCCTTTGATGAAGACTTGATGAACGATTATTGCCTTCCAATTGATCCTTAGGGTTCTTGGAATTCAATTGATAATGGGAATCAAGAGAATAAAACCTAGGTAGGTCAATTGGGGACCATAACCCTATATTTATAATGACCTAGTATGTTAGTCAGCCCATTATAGATTAACAACTAGGCCCCTTAGGTATCTACACATATTAATTATAGATCCCATACTTATAAAAGATGACTTGGGCCCCCTTCAACTTTAGTAGATCACTTTATTAGGCCCAAATACTTTAATATTTAATGTGACATATACAATTAATTATAGTGCACATACGTCTATGTGCCCAAAGACTTTATTTATTATACTAGTATATGTAAAGTCCATAAAATATTCCAACAATCTCCCACTTGGACTTACACATGTATATAGTATAATACCTTAGTTTAATTGCATATCACATTATAAACCTTAACAAAGAATGCTTTACCAAATTGTGTCATCTTAAACCAATCCGGTCCATTAGTCAAATCAACATAAGGATCAAAGGGGTTTTCGTCACTATTAGCGCAACTAGACCCATCAGTGGTCACATATATTAACTCAACTAAATGACATGGATCAAGTATGGATGTGTAGCATAGAATAACATGTAATGTGACCTTCACATGTCTATTCTCAACCGGTCCAACCTTATTTTGAGATCAACCAAATATTCGTAGTGCAAAATAACTTTATTAACCAAAACTGAAAAACCAAATATACTTATAACAATAAATGTAAGAGCAAAATACAAAACTCCTACTCAATCTAAGCATACTCTAGTGATACAACACCCATACAAGCAGTGTGCTCGTGAAAAACCTTCGGTGTTACACCCTTAGTAAGCGGATCCGCGACCATGGAGTTAGTCCCAATATGCTCAATACAAATCTGTCCACTCTGAATCTGTTCCTTAACAAAGAAGATACTTAATGTCTATGTGCTTAGACTTAGACGAGCTCTTGTTGTTATTGGAATACATAACTCGCCGACTTATTATCACAAAATAACTTTAATGGCCTTTCAACGCCACCTAATATGAGCAGCCCTGATAAAATTTCGCAACCAAATTGCGTGATTTGATGCCTCATAACACGCCACAAACTCGCCTCCATCATAGAAGTAGCAACAAGTGTCTCGCTAACACTCTTCCAAGAAACCGCTCCTCCACAAAGTAGATAAACGTAGCCCGAAGTAGACTTACGACTATCTTGGCATCCAAAGCAAAGTCGGAATCCGAATACCCAATGATCTCAAGTCTATCCGACTTTACGTAAGTGAGCATATAATCCTTTGTTCTCGTAAATAACGCATGACCCTCTTGGTCGCTATCCAATGATCCTTTCCGTGATTGCTAAGGTATTCGCCTAAAACACCAACTATGAATGCTAGGTCCGGGCGAGTGCAAACCTCGAGCATACATCAAGCTCCCTATAGCCGAAGTATAAGGGATGCTATTCATTTCCTTAGATTCAATCTCATTCTTGGGGCATTGAGCAAGATTGAATTTGTCACCTTTAGCCACCGGGGTGTCACCCATTTTACAATCCCGCATGCCAAATCTCTTAAGTACCTTATCGATGTAACTCTTTTGTGACAATCCAAGAATACCTCGAGAACGATCTCTGTGTATTTGAATTCCTAATACAAAAGATGCATCTCCCAGATCTTTCATCTCAAATTTCTTTGAGAGAAATCTCTTAGTTTCATGCAAGGTAAGTCCGTATCATTTGTGGCTAGTAGGATGTCATCCACATATAAAACCAGAAAAATATATTTACTCCCACTGAACTTGTGGTAGACACAATCATCAACTGTATTTGTCGTGAAACCAAATGACAATACAACTTGATGAAATTTGTAATACCACTGACGGGATGCTTGTTTGAGTCCATAGATGGATTTCTTGAGTTTGCATACCATATCCTTTGAATCTTTTGAAACCAAGGTTTCTGGTTGCACCATATAAATTGTTTCTTCAATGTCTCCATTAAGAAACGCAGTCTTAACATCCATCTGATGTAATTCTAGGTCATAATGTGCCACTAATGCCATAATGATTCTAAAAGAGTCTTTCGAAGAAATCGGAGAGAAAGTCTCTTTATAATCTATTCCTTCTTTCTGAGTAAATCCCTTAGCGACAAGACGTGCCTTATGTCTTTCCGCATTGCCCTGTGAATCCCTTTTAGTTTTAAATATCCATTTGCAACCAATAGGTTTCACTCCTTCTGGCAATGGGACAAGATCTCATACATCATTGTCTTTCATTGATTTAATCTCATCATCCATAGCGACTATCCACTTTTGAGAGTTAGAACTACCAATGGCC
The DNA here is from genome assembly GCA_022495995.1 of Adenophora triphylla var. japonica. Classification (NCBI taxonomy): domain Eukaryota; kingdom Viridiplantae; phylum Streptophyta; class Magnoliopsida; order Asterales; family Campanulaceae; genus Adenophora; species Adenophora triphylla. The sequence continues at coordinate 23,751 of JAFEMH010007532.1, read as the reverse complement.
TCATGAAAGTTGATTGGATCATCTTCCAATTGACCAATGTCTACCTCTTGTTCATTTAGAAATACCAAGTAATCATCCGAAATGGCACTTCGTCTCTCTCTAGTGGATCTTCTTAAAGGCACTTGTTCTTGAGGTTGTTGAGCTTGTTCCTCATGGACAACTAGAGGGATATTGGCAATGTCTTCTTGATCCAAATTTTGTTCTTGAACCACATCAGGATTGAGATCCAAATCATGGTCAAGGACAATTGTAGGAAGAGGAATGGTAACCTAACCTCTTCAAAGACAAAATCATCTCTAACTTGTCCCCCACAAGCTCAACATCCTCAAAGAATTGAGCATTTCCCGTGTCAAAAAGTTTCGGATTTGGGATCGTAAAACTTAAAGCCCTCGACCTTTCGTAGTAACCAACAAAGTAACTACTAACAAGTCCTTGAGTCCAACTTCTTTTCACTAGGCCCGTAAGGCCTAGCCTCAAATGAACATCCCCAAATGTGTAAATGCCTTAATACATGGTTTCTTGCCCGTCCATAGTTCATAAGGGGTTTTGTTAGCACCTTTGTGGGTACCCCGTTAAGGAGATAAACTCAGCTCTTTAATGCCTCTCCCCAGAGTGAGTCCGGTAAAGTAGTATGACCGACCATACTTCTCACCATTTCCCGTAAAGTTCGATTTCGTCTTTTCAAAGAACACCATTCATGCTAGGTTTGCTCGGCATGGTGTACCGAGGGACGATACCGCACTCCTCTAGGTATTTAGCAAAAGGCCCAGACGTTGTTCACCCGATCCGTCATTTCGCCATAGTATTCACCACCACTGCCGATTTGACTTTCTTTATTGTTTTGCCATGTTGATTTTCAACCTCGGCCTTAAACTTTTGAACATATCCAATGTCTCGTGACTTTTCATGGATCAAATATAGGTAACCATAACGAGAGTAATCGTACATGAATGTAATGAAATATTCTTGACCATTCCACGAGGGTGTAGGAAATGGTCCACATATATCCGTATGAATTAATTCCAAAACATTCGTAGCTCTCTCGGCTTTTAATTGGCTTTTGTCTGTTTGTTTTCCCTTAATACACTCAACACATATTTCATAATCTGATTTGTCAAGTGTTTCAATAATCCCGTCTGACACAAGCCTTTGCATTCTCTGTTTTGATATATGTCCTAATCGCTTGTGCCATAATGACATGGAATTATTGTTAGTAAATTTGCGTTTAGTACCACGTGTTTCCACATGCAAAAGTTTTCATGATATGAAGCAACAAAGTATCCAACATATAAAGATTATCATAAACCGACAAAGTACTAGATCCAATAAACTTAGAATTATATGAGAAACGACATTCACCATTTGCAAATGAACAAGTAAATCCTTCTTTGTCCAAAGCGAAATGGAAACCAAATTCCGTCTAAAAGACGGTACCACATACGTGTCTCATACAAATCTAAATAAAATCCAGACTTTAATAATAATCTAAAAGTTCCGATTGCTTCAACTTCAATAGAATTGCCGTTCCCCACATAGATGAATCTTTCAAAGATCACTTGGCTTTAGCTCAGTGCAACCCCGCATAGACACACCGATGTGAGTAGAAGAACCGTAATCTAACCACCAAGCGTGTCTAGGCACCGAAACCAAATTAACCTCGTAACAAACAAAAGCAAGAGATACCTTTCTTTACACGCCATGCGTGATATTTAGGGCAATCTCTCTTCATATGATCCGTTTCCTTACGTAAAAACAACCTCGGATCCTTATCTTGTCCCTTGGACGTTGACGTTGCTAAATCCTTAGCTTGTCCCTTCGATACTTTATGTTGCTTTTTCTTTGGCTCATTGACCGCAGGTTTCTTTAGCCTTCCTTTTCTTGTTATAGCCCGAAGAGGAAGCCGCAAAGTGAGCACTCTCAGCCTTTTTCGGACTTTAACCTTGATTCCTCTTGCACACACGTGAAATGAACTCATTAAGAGTCCACTTTTCCTTCTGGCAATTGAATGTTACTTCAAATTGCCCAAACTGTGGTGGAAGAGAGATCAAAACCATATGAACAAGCATGTCATCCGAGAGCTCGAACTTGAGAGCCTTAAGTTTAGATGCCAAATTGGCCATCTCCATAATGTACTCACGCACGTTCCCTTTACCTTTATACCTCATGGCAACAAGATTACGCAAAAGCGTGCTTGTTTCTCGCCCTTTCATTTTTAGCAAAACGCTTTTCAAGCTCTGTAAGGAACGTCATTGCAACTTTCTCATCATCTATATCGCCTCGAATGATTCGGGATGCTTTTCTTCATGATCATAAGACACATGCGATTTGAGCGTTCCCACTTTTCCATATCCTTCTTAGCTTGAGATGTACTCGTGCTAGTCGCCGCCGGGTTTTGGCTCCCCGAGTGCAAGGTCTAGATCCATAACTCCCAGAACAATCAGCACATTTTCTTTCCAGCTCTTAAAATTCATCCCATTCAGCATGGGAATCGAGTTGATGTTAGCATATACATTAGAAGCTGATGAATTAACTGAATAGAGAACAAAAATAAAACAAATGAGCTCACATGTAACTTTAAGCAGATAAATGTTTGAAATTAAAGTAATCCCATTACAAGAAAATCGAAGCAACATTAATTTTAATCTTTGGATAGAAAATTAACTTGCAAGTGATTTTCTTGATGTAGAAATCAAATATTAACAGTAAAATCCTGTCAAATACCAAGCCTTTCTTTGGACCGACTCAATATTCACATGGACACTTAATAACTGTTACATATTTATCTCCACAAACGAATTTGAATTTACGCGGATAATAGCCTTCCTTTGGGCCGACCATTACCCGCATGAAAAAACAAACACGCTAAAACTTCAAATAATCATGTATTTTAAATTAAAAAATATTTCATAGGAGAGGTTACTTTGGTAACATGCTACGAAAAATTTAATAACATAAAATACAAGATGTGTTCGAATAAACGAACCCAAAGTAATTTCAAACATGGGCATAAATTAAACATTACTATTGAAATTTAAAATTATTAAGTCCATAATAATAATTTCAATAAATAATATTTACTTAATTCAAATAACACATAATTATTACAAACCAAAAAACAAAACACAATACATATGGCATAAACACATGAGGCCATTCTGAATCCCTTCCCTCGGCCTGGCTCGACGTTAAAGGGAAAAGATGAAGCAAAATTCAAGAAATCAAAAAAAAAAGAGTTTTTTTTTTTTCTTTTTTTCTTCTTTTCGAGTCAATTGAGGAAAGAAATCATTAACCAAAATCGGAACCGCACAACCAAAATCAAAATCAAAATACGAGAATGATGAAGGGAATTTTGGTTTCGGAACAGGCGGCTGGTTTATACTGTAGTGGGTGACTATTTTCAAGATTTATTTCTGCCGCCTACAACCACGAATGAGCAGCCTCTTGAAGGTCTTTTTATGCCGCTGGTTACTCTAAAATCTCTTCCACGAGTCATCTGTATTCCCACGTGCAATACCAATCATAAAACCTCTCCCTCCAATGCCAATGATGAAACTACTGTGTCAGTTCTGTACTAGGACTCCTCAAAAAATGTCAATTTGGTTGTTCTTCTTGGAGGCTCATTGAGGGTTCCTTTCAATTTCCTACTCGAACCCTAACAAAAGCATTACCGAATGACGACGGACTCTCTCTGGGAGATTACCGGCGAGAAATAACCCTAATAAGGTCACCGTCATTTGCTATACTTGATTTTGGTGGTTTAGCGGGTTTTGGTTGAATTAAATCATAAACAAGAAAAGTCAATTCGATCCAAATAATCCCAACAACGAAGCAAGATTACGGCTCAGATACCACTTGATGGAATTAATTATACATAAACCCTAGAATGATGCGGAATATTTATTCTAGGACAATCATGCTTCATGTTATCAAAGATTATGGAACGATAGACAAACCTGAATCCATAGCAATATCTTGAGAATCCTTTGATGAAGACTTGATGAACGATTATTGCCTTCCAATTGATCCTTAGGGTTCTTGAAATTCAATTGATAATGGGAATCAAGAGAATAAAACCTAGGTAGGTCAATTGGGGACCATAACCCTATATTTATAATGACCTAGTATGTTAGTCAGCCCATTATAGATTAACAACTAGGCCCCTTAGGTATCTACACATATTAATTATAGATCCCATACTTATAAAAGATGACTTGGGCCCCCTTCAACTTTAGTAGATCACTTTATTAGGCCCAAATACTTTAATATTTAATGTGACATATACAATTAATTATAGTGCACATACGTCTATGTGCCCAAAGACTTTATTTATTATACTAGTATATGTAAAGTCCATAAAATATTCCAACACTAGTCTCCTCGCCGTCGCCGGAGGAAGACGAAAAGAATTGGTGTCGTCGGAGAAGCCAGAAGGTCTCGACGATTGAGAGAGAAGTTGAATCGTTGATGAGATCGGAGGAGGCGGCACTGAATTTGTATGTGGGGAGAGAGAAGAGGACGCCTAGAGTGGAGACGGGATATTAAGGTTAAAAAAAAAAAAAATTGGGCCCTCCTTCAAAATTGGGGCCCTGTGCAATTGTTCACGTTGAACACCTCCAGAGGCGGGCCTGGGTTTCGACCTTTAAAGTTGTCAATTAAAATATATAATTTATTATCTGTTTGTAAAATGGGGCTCCCATGTACTCAAATTAAGGAGGGAAAACCAAATGGTTTTGATTTGAGAACGAACCATCAAATCGAACCGCAAGACCAAATCACATTACATAAACTAATCTTAACCCTCATTTTGTGTTTTATTTAATATTTTCGTATATTTATTAAAATTTACTGTTTGATCAATAAAAAAAACTTACATTATACTCCCTCCGTCCCACAATAATATGTAAACTTTCTATTTTGGGCGTCCCACAATAATATCTAACTTTTCCTAACTGGAAAGGAATCTTTACTATTCCCTCCACTCATTCTCTCTCCTACATTATTTTAATACTCACATCACCATTATAATTTACTATTCTCTCCACTCATTCTCTCTCATATTTTATTTTCACACTCACAACACTTTCAATATAATATTTCCTCCTTAATCCCCGTGCAAAACCCAAAAGTCCATAAATCTATGGGACGGAGGGAGTATGTTCTAATCCTAACCCACGTTGTGTATCTTATTTAATACTCCCTCCGTCCCGGCCGACTTAGGATTTTTTGAAATGGTACGGGGATTAAGGAAAAGGTAAATGTTGTGAGTGTAATTTAAAAATAGGAGAGAGAATGAGTGGAGGGAATAGTAAATTATAATGGTGTTGTGAGTATTAAAATAATGTAGGAGAGAGAATGAGTGGAGAGAATAGTGATTTAAGGTTTCCATTTTGGGCCGTCCTAAGTCGGGTGGGACGCCCAAAATGGCAAAAAGTCCTAAGTCGGCTGGGACGGAGGGAGTATAAATTTCATCATTTGTTATTGTAATTGCGAAATATAAATAACTAAGTTATCTCCACAATCGAATATTGTAAAGTGTTTTTCTTCCTTCAACCTCTTTCTTCCTCTAGTCTCTCTCTTCCTCCAACTTTTCTTTCAACACCCGCACTTTTCGCTCTTCCTCCAAGATTACGAAAAATTAAAATAAATATGAGAAATGAGTTGCGGTTTGAATCGTGATTTGAACAGTAGTCTAAACCATGATTTGAACCGTAGTCTAACCATGGTTTGAACCACGGTCTGTACCGCTGTTTGAACCACATAATTTAACGGTTTAAATCAAAACGAATCAAACCATAGCAGTTTGGTGACTATGAAAATTAAAGTAGCAGAGAGAATGTGTGATATAAATAGTAAGTTGATTAATAATATGAGTACAAATATAAAGTGAGAGATAGTGAATGTGAGGAATAATGAAGATGCTTGCCATTTTGGATAGTACGACTTCAGATGAGATAGATCAAAAGAAAAATAAATTTAATTTGAAAGGGGACAAATGGAGTATGTTTTACCATCGGAGCTTTGGATTCGAGAGTGGCTTGCTGGAGCACTTCCAAATCTCACATTCCACATGTTCATCAACACGCAACAAACCTTAGTCCTCTTTATAATAATATTAATAATAAGTGTCTATCGGCCAAACTACCAACAACATATGCAATGTATTATAGTTATTTGTAACAAATAATGTAACATACTTTTTAGTGTATAAAAAATGTGACGTACTTTTGAAATAGTTTTATAATAATGAAAGCAATTTCTTTTTTAACTAATAGTGTTAATTTTTTTAACGAAACGGTGATGTGCAAATGAGCTGGTAAAATTCTAAAGAAATGTTGACAATCAAATTCATCCCAAATCAAATCAAGTTAAATATAAATCTGTAAAATAATCAATAAGTTTATTACAAATACGACAACCAATATTAAACCGCTATTACTATTCAAACATCATCATCACCACCAGAAATAAAATCAAAAAAGCCAGTAAACTAACTCACCTGTTGACATTCACGCCTTAACCTGCATCCACCAATATTAGTGCACCCACTGCACAAATGAAAATTCCTTCTACCTACCACTCGAGTGCACCCACGAGCAGCCCGATCGAACACTCAAGCTAGTCGATCGGCAATGCGTTGGTGATAGGGGCAATTTTGTCCCGATTGTTGTCAGTTGCGGCTGGTTATCCCAAACCCCCTAATGTAACCTCCAATACCATAACGCGGTCTTGAAATGTCAGAATGATCTCCCGCGAGAATTGTTCCATCCCTCTATCACAATAAAAAGACGCATTCATCCTCTTTGGAGAAAGAACGTCGTCTTTTGCACTCAAAGACTCGATACTCACCTTTTCTTAATCTCTGCAAATGCCCTGCAAACACACCAAACACGCCCTGCCCACAAGTATGGTAGTATATCATTTGATACGAAGGGATAAATTACGTTGCATATATTACTAATTTTCTCACGTCATAATAAATGTTACATTTTTAGATAGTAAAATTATTTTAATACTTCTTCCATTCAATAAATGATAGTATTATTTGATTTTTAAAGCTTAATTTCAGCGAACTTTGACTAATAATTTGCAATTCATTTATTCGATTAAATTATAAATTATCATTGATATTATATTCTATGATGTATCAATACCACATTTTAAATTTGATTAGGATAATTATTTTCCTAGTTATTTGGTCAAAGCTGCAATAACTAGATCATCAAAAATTATTAAAAAAAAAAAACAAAAAGTTAATTTTTTTATTTTTATTTTTTAAATACTCCCTCCGTCCCGTTTATAAGTTCACAATTTTGAACATGACACGCAAATTAAGGAAAAAGGTAAGTGAAGAAAGTGTTGTGAATGTAAAAGTAAAGTAGGAGAGAGAATGAGTTGAGAGAATAGTAAATTTGAAAAGTATTGTGAGTATAAAAGTGAAATAGGAAAGAGAATGAGTGGGTGAAATAGTAAATTTTTTTTGTCATTTTAGGAAAGGTGAAGCTTTTAACTGAATATCCGTTTTGATAAAAAGTGAAGCTATCAATGGAACGGAGGGAGGCAGGCCCGCCTTTGGACCGGTCTAACATGATCAACCGCACAGGGCCCCAATTGTGAAGGGGGCCCAATTTTTTTTTTTATACGTTAGACTAGGATCCCTTCGCCTTCTCCAGTTTTGCGTCTTCTCTCCGAATTCGATCGATCTCCTCAGTCCTCAACTTCTCTCTCAAATTGAGAGTCTCAATCGAGACGAGGCCTTCTCGTCTTCCTCCGGCGACGGACGGCGACTCCAATTCTCGCTTCTCGCTTCTCGCTGCTCCGATCTCATCAACTTCTCTCTCAAATCTCAATCGAGACCTCCGACGCCATTTCTCTCTCAATCGAGACCGTCTCCACCCCCAGGCGTCCTCTTCTCTCCGTCGACGGCGAGGCTTCAGATCTGGTAAATGGTAATTCTTTGATATTATTGTTTGATGGTGAATTTCATGTTCTGAATCTCTGATTGCCGATTGGAATTTGACGACGTGAAATCAGGTTGATTCAATTCAAGACTCAAGTATTCAACAATTCTCCGGTTGATTTATTCGCTTCTCCGACAGACCGACACCCATTCAGGTTGATTCGCTCCTTAATTTGTACTTAATTTTATTTTGTTGTTTTTTTCATATATTTAGCTATGGTTAGAAAATGTGAATCTGGATATCAAAAACTTAAAAAAAGAAAAAGAATAGAAAAGTTAACTGAAAGTTTCGTGTAGCTAGGAAACTTGGATCAGGCAATAGGCAAAGGATGTGAGTACAGATGTGTCTCACAACTGTCCACACATCCACAGATAATGCAGCGGAATAAAACAATTAAATGTAAATAAAATGCAATAACTCAAGAGTTATATACGCTTACCGATCCGTGTGATCGCAAACTAGGCTTACGCCCAAAAACCTTTCACTATAAAAACTTATGTTTCTTACAAAAACAAATAAGTGAAAAACTAAAATATGAAAATACTAAACAAGTTCTAATCACCTTCTATGATATGAACAACTCCCCTTTCCCAAGTAGGACTTATTCAATCAGAAGTAAAACAAGAGAACTTTATGAAAACCTAGATGTGAGTTACGGATGTAAGCTGCAAAGCTACAACCTAAACATAACTCAATCGAAAGCTATGAAGTATGTATGTTTTTCTCTCTAAAATCGTCACTTCTCTTTGTGCTGAATGCCTTGTATTTATAATGCATCATTGAGAAGATCTTCATGCAATCGACCTCTTCCATTGTGAGATTCCTTTTCCTATATGAAAACATATAACACACTCACAAGGAAATCAAATATTAGTAGGTTAGTCCTAATATAAAACTATGTACATAAATAAAAGATATTTACATAATTACAATCTCTTAATAAACGTAAGATACTTATAAATCTCCATGAAAGTCTCAAAATCTTCTTACCATAATAGAAGACAAATTAAATAAGGAAACATAAATATGTTCCCAAAAACTCACGTTTTCAATCTCCCCCTATTTTGGACTTTCTGGTCAAAACCAAAGATTTATAACAAACATAATATTATGACCACAGAATATAGAAATACATAACTCCCCCTGAATGGATGTGTGTCCAGATGTGTATACACATCCACACATAAAAACTGCAAAACAGAATTAGAACAGAATACTAGCAGTTCATTAAGCAAAAGCAAAAACCATTCAGAAATATCCTAATTAAAGCTATTACAAACCATTGTTTAGAAACTAACAAACTAAAACAGAAAATTAAAATTGTCTTTAAAAACCATCAATTCAAAAACTTTTCTCCCCCTAAGTTAAAGTTCCCACCCCTCCAACTAGTAGCGCACACACAAAGGTGTTCCAAACTTTATCTCCTCCAAAAGCAAAGAAGACGCATCGCATCTCCCCTTTTTGAGCGAAAGTGAAGCATGCCATTTGAGAAGATTATCCTTAAGTGCTTTAAGGTTGTTGGCATGGGCGTGGAGGCTTGAGCTTGAGCTTCAAAGACTGCAATCTCAAAGCATCTAAATCCTTCATCTCGAACATCAAATGGAGCTACAGCGTGGGTTCGGATGTATCCACATCCGGTAAAGTAATTTCGGGAGAGGTACCCACAGGGGAGATCAACATGCCTTTGCTTAGTGGTCTAACAGAGTTTTGGATTCCTTAAATAAGGCAAAATTATCAACTCTTTCTTCTCCTTTTTCAGCCTTTACCCCATTGGCAATGAGAATTTGGGATATCAAGGAAGGGTAAGGTAATGACCATTTCTTGGATGGAGACTCACCATAATCACAAATTTTCCTAAAGATAAATTCCCCAAAATTAATGTGCCTCTTAATTCCCAATCTATACAGAAGATCAGCTTGCACCCTAGTGACAGAGGTTTTGTTATTTGAGGGGCAAAGATTTGCAACTAAGATAGTGTGGAGAAAACAGTAAAGGGAGGATAAAGAGCCACTCCCTAAATCTTTAGGCTTTACTGGCCAAGAGGTTACCTTGCCATGGGTAATTGCAGACACAAGATCATCATCCTCAATAGAAACCACATTATCCAAATGATCATACAACCCAAGAAAATCATTGATGATAGAAGGGGTAAAAGGAACAAATACTCCTCTAACATAAACACCAGGAGAATGAGGATAAGTTTTATCTAATCCCTTAGGCAGATTTGCATAGAACTCATAAACCAATTTGGGGTAGAAGGGAAGGGGATGGTCCACAGTCAAGAATAATCCTCTTTCCTCAAAAAACTTGTCCATACCAAGTTTAGCAAAAGTCTCCCTATCCCTTTTCATCTCAACAACAAAGGCTTTAGAGGAAATTAAAGTAAACCTATCGCCAGCCTTTTTGGATAAAAACTTTTGGAAAAGGGTTTGGGGGTAGAGACCAGAGAAAGAAGATGACATACCTGTTCAGCTTTCTTTCGAGTAGATGTGCGTCTAGATGTGGGCACATCCTTAGACACATCCTTCACAGGGAATGGAACAATAATGGGTTCAACCTCAGTGTCATCAGCATCAGTGGAATCAATTTCTTGGTCTTCTTTTTCCTGATCAAGTTCTTCTCTTCCTAGCTTTTAGTTCTCATCTGAGGCAAAGCATTTCATCATCATCTGAACTTGAGTCAGTTTCATCATCAAAAGGCTCTAAGTCAGTTGCAGCCATCTTTTTCTTACCCTTTAAATCCATTAAAATTTTAGCTAAGGGCTCTTCATCACTAAAGGATATAAAGTCCTCAACAGGACTAGAGACCAAGGGAACAGAGGATTCAACAACAGGAGCAGACACATTATCCTTAGAAGGTGAAACAATAGTGGGGATAATGGGATCAGATGAAATTAGGGGAGAAATAGGAGCAATTGGCTCAACAGACTCTGCATGGGAACAAATTGGGCCTCAACAGGGATCAAAGGTTCAACATGGGGAGTATCAACAGGAATAACTGATTCAACAAGGGGAACAACCACAGAAGGGGTAATAGCAGGACTACTAACAGAGGAAGGGGGAATAGACGATTTAGCCCTAGTCCTGACAAGAGGAATTATTACCTCATCTTCTTCTTCTTCTTCAAGAACAATAGCAGTTGAAGATTTCCCGCCAGGCTTTTTTAGGTTCTTGGCTTTGTCAGACTCTGACAGCTTGCGAACCCTACCAGATCGACGAAGAGCACGCTGGGGGACCGGAGTTGTAGCAGACTTTGGGGGTTTTACTTGAGACAACTTCCTCTTCTTAGTTGAAGAAGGTTCCTCAGCAATGGCGACATCCGATGGTGGGATCACCGGAGAGGATGGAGCTTTAGGGTTTTCATCTGTTGAAATGTACCACGGGTTCCAATGACGGAGATTTGGGAGAAGAAGCTTCCATTGTTGGATCGACGAGGGTGATGGAGAGGAGAAATGCAAGAAACTTTGAGATTACAGTGGTTTAGGAGTATGGAATCCTCTCTGCTATTGAAATCGGAACAATGTCAAGAACATCTTCTTCTCTAATGTTCGAATGCTCGGCCATTTAACAGAGTGATTTGGGTTGGTTGAACAGGCAAAGAGAAATTAATGCAAAGTGTGTGAGATTGTGTGCAAAGAGGAGGAAGAACAAAGGGTTTTGTCAAGGTTTATGGGGGATGGGACGGATGTGAGGTATATTAAATACTCACAGCTCCCCCTTTCCTACTAAAATTAGGAATCCTTTTTTAAAGAGGTTTAACATACCTCAAAATCCTTAGAAGTCCTCCAACGGCTAGAAAACCTTTGAGGTTACAACACACAAGCACCTTCCAAGAAACTAAGGGATTAAAATAAATCAAGATTTTGTAAGATTTTTATGAAAACAAAAATTACTTCGGCATATCTTTATTTAAAACAGAATCCCAAAAGAATTTTTCAACCTTTTCAAACAAGGATTGATACACACCTTTTCTTTTCATGAAAGATATTGGAGATCAAAAACCTATATAATCAAGGAGTGAATTAAGAGAGAAAATTAATTAACTAACATATTTACAAAGCTCCTATATGTCCTAAAAAATGCAATATGCCTAACATGATGCAAACACACAGGTGAAGGAAATATTCTCAGCTTATGGATGTGGCATAGGATGTGAGTCACAAATGGGGACACATTTAGATCACAAAAAGTCAATGAGCAATAATCCAATCTGCACAGCCTCTAGGATGCATCCACCAATTTTTTGTTGTGGATTTTTGCAATGTGAGTAGCTTTCACTTTACTTGATCCCAAAGATAGCCCTTTTTCCCAATGATCTTATCAAGTTTGACTTCAAGTTTTCTTATGAAAATCACTTGATCACAATGGTATGGCTTCATACTAAGGGTGAAGTAGCTGTTTCTCACACATATATATATTTTTTTTTCTTTTAGCACCCACTGTGAGATACCTAGGAAGGTTATACCAAGTAATCAAAAGATTACATGGACAGGAAATACTCACAATTAAGTGATAAAAAATAATGTCAAAGATGAAGACTCACAAGTGACCACACTGAGAAATTTCGTGCTAATGCATGATATTTTTGGATTTTTCTTCTTATGATTTTTTTTTTCGCTTAAACTAATCTACAGATGTGTTAGAGGATGTGAGACACATCTTGGTCTCACAACCTTAGATATCACACAAGCCAAGAGACTTCCTCAAGGAGGAAAATCTCTCCAAATCTAATGCCTTTGTAAATATATCAGCCAATTGATTTTCAGTCCCAACAAATTCCAGACACACAGTTTTTTGCTCTACAAGATCTCTAATGAAATGATGTCTAATATCAATGTGCTTTGTTCTAGAATGTTGAACAGGATTTTTAGATATGTCCAAGGCACTTTTGTTATCACAAAAGTCAAAACTTTGCTATTTAATCCATAATCTTTTAGCATTTGATTCATCCAAAGTAATTGTGTGCAAAGAACTCCCAAGGGCAACATATTCGGCCTCTCAGCGGTGGACAAGGACACACAATTTTTCTTCCTACTATACCAAGACACAAGATTATTACCTAGGTAGAAACATCCACCAGTGGTACTCTTTCTATCATCACTGTTTCCAGCCCAATCAGAATCAGTGTACCCAACCAAATTTGTGTTTGTTTCTTTAGAGTAATGCAGACCTAGGTTCACAGTCCCACTCACATACCTAATGATCCTTTTCAATGCTTTAAGATGGGACACTTTAGGGTTGGCTTGGTATCTAGCACAGAGACATACACCGAACATAATGTTAGTCTACTTGCAGGTGAGGTAAAGCAAACTTCCTATCATGCTTCTATAAAGGGTTTGATCAACACTCTCACCATCGAATCATGACTTAGTTTTTGGGAAGATCCCATTGGGGTTCTTTGATGTGAAGAGTGTTCAAGCTCAAACTTTTTTACAAGATTCTTGGCATACTTAGGCGTGAAATGAACATACCATCTTTGAATTGCTTAACTGTAAGCCTAAGAAAAAGTTCAACTCACCTACCATACTCATCTCAAATGTGGAAGTCATGCTATCCACAAATTCGGCTAGCATTGGATCGAATTTGATCCAAACACAATGTCATCTACATAGATTTGTGTCACAAGAATCTCTTTCTTGTTTCTCCTCACAAACAAGGTTTTGTCAACCTCACCTCTCTTGAATCCTAGTTGAAGCAAATGGTCAGTCAACCTACCATACCAAGCTCTAGGGGCTTGCTTTAGCCCATACAGAGCTTTCTTCAGTTTATACACATGATTAGGATATTTGGAGTCCACAAAGCCTTTAGGTTGTTCAACATAGGCTTCCTCATTTAATATCCCATTTAAAAAGGCACTCTTGACATCCATTTGATGAAGAGTAATCTTGAGGTAACAAGCAATGGCTAACAAAAGCCTAATGGACTCAATTCTTGCAACAGGAGCAAATGTCTCCTCAAAGTCAATTCCCTCAATTTGAGTATAACCTTGAGCAACTAACCTAGCTTTATTTCTAGTTATCACACCTTGCTCATCAGTTTTGTTCTTAAAAATCCATTTGGTTCCTATGACATTACCATGTGAGGGTCTAGGAACAAGAGTCCATACCTCATTCTTCTCAAATTGAATTAATTCATCTTGCATAGCCATAATCCTCAAGCATCTTTCAATGCTTCAGTAACATTCTTAGGTTCAATTTTAGAAACAAAACAACAGAAACTTACCTGGGAGTATGCTGAGGAGCAACTCCACAAATCAGCCATCTTTCTATAATCAACTTTGTCCTTTTGTCTAGTTCTCACTTGAGCATGCACATCTCCCACAACTTGTGAAGTGGGGTGGTTTTTCTGGATTTTTGAAGGGATATCCTTTGACCTATCCACACACCCATTCACATTACCTTCTGGAGCATCATCCCGATCGAATCGAGGAACTGTCTCGCCATTACGGGAGTTTGAGTGGATGTGGGTGCAGATGTGGGTTCAGATGTGGAGGCGAGATGTGTCCACATCCTTGGTTACATCCTTGTCAGTTCATCATTTTTAACAAAGACTGGAAGTTTCTTTTCTTTTTCAAAGACTCTGCTTCTTCATCCTTCCAGTCCAGCAAGCAACCTGAAACATCATCCTCAGCAGTCTTGAGGTTAAGATCAAGTGAGTCATCAAATTTAACATTAGCAGATTCCATAATGGTCTTAGTTTTGAGATTAAAAACTCTGTAAGCTCTACTGTTTGTGGAATAGCCCATGAAAATTGCTTTGTCACTTTTTGAATCAAACTTGGACAGGTATTCTCTATCATTGAGAATATAACAAACACATCCAAACACATGAAAATATTTCACAGTTGGTTTCTTTCCAAGGAGGATTTGATATGGGGTGACAGTGCTACCAATCCTTAGAAACACCCTATTGCCAATGTGACAAGCAGTGTTTAAAGCTTCTGCCCAAAACTTCTTGGACAAGTTCTTGGAACTTAGCATGACCCTAGCCATTTCTTGCAGAGTTCTATTCTTTCTTTCAGCAATTCCATTTTGCTGTGGGGTGATTGGTGCAGAAAACTCATGAGTGATTCCCTTAGAATTGCAAAAATTGGTGAACATTTGATTCTCATATTCAGTGCCATGGTCAGACCTAATCCTCACAGTCTTAAGACCATAAAGATTTCTCACCCTTTTGTACCAATTCTTGAATTCTCCAATTGTTTCTGACTTTTCTCTTAAGAACATTACCCAAGTGTACCTAGAATAATCATCAACACATACAAAGGCATACTTTTTCCTACCAAAGCTTTCTACTTCAATAGGTCCCATTAAATCAGTGTGAATCATCTCCAAACATCTAGTTGTGGAGCATTGTTGGACCTTTTTATGTGATGCTTTTGTTTGTTTTCCCTTTTGACATGAACCACAGACATCAGGGTTCTTGAAGTTCAGTTTAGGGAGGTCTTTAATGGCTTCAAACCTTTGAAGTTCTTCCAGAGTTCTACGCCTAGCATGCCCTAATTTTTGGTGCCACAGATTGACATCATTAGCTTTTGAGCTTAGGCAAGAAAGATTGTCACCAAATTGGTAACAATTGTCAATGAGATCTAGGACCGAAAGAAGCACACATTTATTATCCTTATCAAACACTTCACACAAGTGCTTATCAAACTTCACAAATGAGTCGTCATCACACGGTTGGTGATGCTTATTAGGTTGGCTTTCAAGCCTTCCACATGGTACACATTGTGCAATTTGGGAGACCCTTAACATCCAGGGTTCCTTTCCCAACAATCTTTCCTTGAGCACCTCCACCAAAATTTACTTTCCTCCATTTATTACTTCATAGTCAAGAAGGACCGCTTGGTTTCCAGTCATGTGCCTAGAGCACCCACTATCAAAATACCAAGAGCCAGACAAGACTCTTGAGGGAAGAGTAGACAACATTGCGGTGGTAATTGGTTTGGCTACCCACCGTTTAATGCTTTTCTTTTTGGGTTGCAGAGGTCTCAGATTATTTGGATGTGTGTTAGGATGTGCATACATCTTCTCACACATCCGAGGCCGTTTGAAATTACCATATTTTTTATCGGCCTTGAGTTTGTAACAGAAGGGCCTAATGTGACCAGAGCTAGGCGATAATGGCAAATGTAATGCCTCTTCCTTGGTCTCTTCTCACTCGTAATGACTTTTTCTTTAAAAGCTTGTTTTTCACACTTTTAGAGGTAGAACCCTCATATCCCTCCTTTACAAAATTATTTTCAAAACCTATACCAATTTTGTCACGTTGACCCATAGAAAAAGCTTCTTCCATTTTCATTTTACTTTTGTTTAACTTAGTGAAAGTATTATCGCCTTTTTCACATTCATTCTTGAATTTTTCAAGGTCAACTTCTCTTTTGGTCACAAGGACTTCAAGTCTTGCAATGGTATCTTTTTGAGCATCATTTTCTTTTTGAAAGTAAGGCTTTTCATCTTCACAAGCAGCCAATTTATCGTACAGAGATTTGTTTACCTTAACAAGTACCTCTATTTTATCCAATCTTTTCATCCAATCTCGTATGTAGCTCCTTGTATGTGGCAAAGAGTTCCTCATAGGGAATGTCTCTTTCTTCATCTTCATCATCTCGAATCTCCTTTTATAGAGAAACAGGTTAAGCTCAGTCAGATATGTGACACCGAGATGTGTACACACCGAGCCCACATCCAAGGGTTTTTCAGAGTATATTCTTCTATATCTGCGTAAAAGCATTAAACACGAATGGCAATTTAAGACAGACATGTTAGCCACTTCTTCTTCCTCATCCTCACCGTCACTAAGTGGCAGCAGCTTAAGCTCATTCCCTTCTTTTTAAGTGTATTAGCACACTCATTGGCATAATGACCAAATCCACGACATGCCCTACATCGATGATTCCCGAGATGATTTATTTTCAAAACTTGGTTTCTTGAATCCGAGTGTCGGTGCTAGGTTTTGGCTTTTTCAGCGAGTCTTTGGAAGTAGGTCTATTGGGGAATTTGCTTATCCTTCTATTTTTCAAGATAAACCGAATTTCTTTGAAATAAAAGCTACATCCTCATCTTCAAGATTAGACTTGTCAATTTCAGAGGATAATTCCACAAGCTCTTTTGGTAGAGCAAAGAACACTTTTAAGGGCAAGACTGTGTGTTTTGTTCTTCTTCCGAGCCTCGAGGTTAAGCTCAAACACAAATAAGATTCCTATGATAGTGTCAAGACCTACAAGATGTTTGTGTCCTTTGTTTCTTCAATCACAACTACTTTAATGTTAAACCTTTCGTGCAAGGTTCTTAGAATTTTACTAACAAGTCTTGCATTGGAGATAGATTCTCCTAGACTTGTGCATTCATTTGAAATCTCATGAATCTTAGCAAAGCATATGACACAATATCCTCGCTTTCTTCCATTCGAAGTAACTCAAACCTATCCATTAAAATTCTAAGCTGGTAGCCTTCACACTTGGTGCTCCCTCACATTGAGTTTGCAAAATATCCCAAGCAGCTTTTGGCTATACTTTCATTTGTTATAAGCTTGTACATATTCCCGCAAACATGGCCGGAAATAGCACCCACGGCTTTTTGAATTGTAATTGCAGCTTGTATTTCATCAAGAGTCCATTGTTCTTCAGGTTTTCTTTCAAAGAAGGACTCACCAACACCAGGAAGATGGCTTTTTCTCCACAAAGAGGAGGTTGCCATGCAACAAGAATGCACATCCAAGCTCTTTCATCAATACTTTTGATGTAATTTCGCATCTTAGACTTCCAAAAGAGAATAATTTGTGCCATCCAAGACGGGGAGGCCTATTTTGGTGATTTTGGCATTCCATAATGACTACACTTTGGATCAACACTCGCAATATTTCGAGAGTTGGCTCGATACCAATTGAAAGTTTCGTGTAGCTAGGAAACTTGGATCACGCAATAGGCAAAGGATGTGAGTACGGATGTGTCTCACAATCGTCCACACATCCACGTATAATGCAAATGAATAAAACAATTAAATGTAAATAAAATGCAATAACTCAAGAGTTATATACGCTTACCGATCCGTGTGATCGCAAACTAGGCTTACGCCCAAAACCTTTCACTATAAAAACTTATGTTTCTTACAAAAAGCAAATAAGTGAAAAACTAAAATATGAAAATACTAAACAAGTTCTAATGCACCTTTCTATGATATGAACAACTCCCCTTTCCCAAGTAGGACTTATTCAATCGAAGTAAAACAAGAGAACTTTATGAAAACCTAGATGTGAGTTACGGATGTAAGCTCACAACCTAAACATAACTCAATCGAAAGCTATGAAGTATGTATGTTTTTCTCTCTAAAACTGTCACTTCTCTTTGTGCTGAATGCCTTGTATTTATAATGCATCATTGAGAAGATCTTCATGCAATCGACCTCTTCCATTGTGAGATTCCTTTTCCTATATGAAAACATATAACACACTCACAAGGAAATCAAATATTAGTAGGTTAGTCCTAATATAAAACTATGTACATAAATAAAAGATATTTACATAATTACAATCTCTTAATAAACGTAAGATACTTATAAATCTCCATGAAAGTCTCAAAATCTTCTTACCATAATAGAAGACAAATTAAATAAGGAAACATAAATATGTTCCCAAAAACTCACGTTTTCATTAACTCAATCTCAAAAAGGAGCACTTGATAAATTTATTTTTAAAGAATCAAATAGTTTTTCGGAAAATGAAAATCAGGATGTCGATACTAATGTTAATGAATTAGCTATGATCGCAATTGAGAACGTACATGCGTTCCACAATGACTCAAGAGAGACTCAATGAATTAGCTATGATCGCAATTGAGAACGAGCTTTTAGAGAAAATTGACTACGAAGATCTTATTGAAGATTTTGCTTCAAAAAATGTTAGGAGAATGGCACGATTTAAGTGAAGAAAGGACTTCAAATTATGGTTAGTACTAATTTTTATTTTTATTGTGGAGTAAATTTAATATTAAAAAAAAAGCCGCCCATTTTCTTTGTTTCAGACGTACGTAAAATCTTAGGGGCGATCCTGGAGGGAGGAAGTATTTGACACTTTGATAATTGTCTAGAAAGTGAAGTTGAAAGCTAAGTGGAGCGTCTAAGGCACGCGCGAGTACAGATTTATGAGTGAGAGGAAGGATAGAAGTGCAATGATGGCGCAATAAAGGAGAGTTGAATAATGAGAGTGATTTCCGACAGGATGTCGGATTGGGTGATGATTAGGTGTCCCCACGAGTGCGTGCTAGCTGTCCACGTGTACCCCAACTTCCAATAATAATGGATCCCCATCTTCACCTTCACCTCCCGACAACCATAACTCTTCCCACACTTTCTTCTCTTGTCCGTACGAGGCTACCTCCCATGTGATTTCTCACGTGAACTTTGCCCCTTCCTCCTCTCCTCTCCTCTCCCTCGGGTCCTCCTCTCCTTATAAATCACTTAAATTTTAAAAAATACTATAGAAAATAAATACGCTCTCTGTCCCATTTTATTTTATATTAAATTTTTTGATATAATTTTCTCATCTTAGTTTAATTTTCTTATTTTTTAGTATATTTAATTTTTAAATTTTTAGTTGCTTTATTAATTAAAATTAATAATAAGATTCAATTGTTATTCTCATAACAAAAAATTTCATACATACTTTCTCTCTGCTACTTTACTTTTTATACTCACACAATTAATATTTTCTTAATCTTTGTGACAAGTCAAACTAATAATATTAAATCGTAATGTAGGGAGTAACAATTAAGAAAAGTAGAAAAATAATTAGTGAAAAGAGGTGTTGTAAATAAAAAAAGTAGAGTAGTTAGTGAAAAAAATAGTAATTTGATTAGTGTTATTATTATAAAAATATTTTATTTTAGACAGTAGCAAATTAAGTGAGACATAATATCACGTGAAGTGAATAGTAGGAGTAATGGACAATGGACAAATAAGTGACTAATTTTCTTAACCACTTATTCTTATTTTGAAGTTATTGCACAACCCTTTTTAATTTTTATTTTTTTTAACAAAATATTGATGTTGATAATTCTGCCTCACACTATTTCAATTTCGAATATAATTATATAGGTGAATGCTAATATTTGACCAAGCATTAAGGATGGTCATTAAATTTAAGTGTAAAAATATCATTTATTTATGTTAAAATAAATGTTGCATTTGAATTGACAACATTAATTTTTTAATTTTTTTTGAAGGTTTGAATATTGCATGTGAAATATTAGAAGCGCACTAACGATCTTTATTTTGCCACTAATGGAAAGAAGTGTAACAAATTTTTAGGACAACGGAAATATTATAGTATTCTTGACAATACATCGGTTATAACTTTTTAAAATTTATTAAAGATGAATAAATTTTCATAAAATTGATTATGAAATCAACTAATTTGATTGTTAATTTAAATTTAAATATATTTCCAAGAATCAAAAGGAATATATTTTCCCCTGTCATAGAATGTAACGCTTGAAATTCCGTCAGATTTACGCTTTCCTTTTGATGCTTCCTTTTTCCTTTCGCTGGGTTTCTTATTTCCTTATTTGACGTTTCCTTTTTCCTTTGGGTTTCTTATTTGCTTAGAGTTTCCTTTTGACTACAACTCTTTGTAATCTCATATAAATCCTTCCTCCATGTGAGAAAATAACAAGAGAAATTATTATCCCAATTTAAATTTCTCACATGGTATCGTAGCTAGCATACACAAGCGTTTGATAGATGGCGGAACAAGCACCACCGGCCGGTGGTGGTGATGGAAGACCTCCTCCGATTTTGAAGATTGAATACAACTCTCCTTTCTACCTAGGTCCCCAAGATCGACTCGGTGATTTCATAACTCCTACTCGCTTCCGCGGTGATAACTATGATGATTGGGCCGGCGATATACGTACCGCTCTTGAGGCTAGACGCAAATTCCACTTCTTGGATGGATCTATTCCATCCGCCGTTTCTCCTTGCACCGAGTTAGATTGGAATACTATTCATGCTATGTTGGTATCATGGCTCATGAACACTATTGATCCCGAGGTTAAGAGCACGCCGCCCAAGTATAGTGGATGCTTGGCGTTTGTGGGATTCTCTCAAATCTCGATATGCGTTGGTGGATGGACCTCGCATTCAACAACCGAAGATGTCAATAACACGATGTGAGCAGACTCAAGACCATGCTCGTTCTTGTGTATTTCGGTAAGTTGGATCGGATTAAGGGAATCTCTCGCACAATTACGAGCCGCTTTATAGATTGTTCTTCTGCTGCGCAACCGCACCGGACAAATGGGGAGCACGCGCAAGAGGCGTGAAGAGACCGGCAAGCTTCATGAATTTCTTATGGGTTTAAATTCGAATACTATGCCTCTCTTCGTACTAACCTCTTGTCTCAGGATCCCTTGCCCACTCTTGATCGAGCTTACCACCGATAGCACAGCCGAACGAGCGACTTGCTAAACCAATTCTTGATGAACCTCCTGATGCGGTTGGCTTTTCCTCAAAACCGGTGGTCCTCGTGGTCGTGACAAGCCCGATAAATCCCACCTTACATGTTCACACCGTCGAAAAGGGCCATGATGTCTCTTCTTGCTGAGCTTGTCGGTTATCCGTAATGGTGGGGAGACAAGAGCAAAACAAGTGCTCGTGGTGGCGGCCGTCCTCAACAAGGTCGAGGGAGAGGAGTTGCGCGGACTCAACTCGCTTGCCCAAGTTGGTGCCGCCAGTCGGCATGGCCGCCGGATCCGCCCAAGCCGGTTCTTCATCCTTGTTTACCGCAGAACAATGGAATGCTTTGGCCAGGCCTAGTTGGTAACACTCGTATTCGGATAATCGCCTTCTATGGTACGTCCGAGACATCTTCTTGGATCATTTGATACGAGGAGCATCCAATCATGTGACCGGAAACGCCGCTTGTCTCTTTGATTCATACTGCATAGCTTGCCCCGTCAAGCTTCCTAACGGCACCTCTGTGTTTGCACATATTGAGGGTTATGTTCGCACCACGTACACCCTTGTTTCTTCATCATGTTCTTTATATACCAAATTTAAACCGCAGTCTTCTCTCGTTTCTCAATTATCTGATGATGTTCATTGCACCGTCCATTTTAATACTTCTATGTGTGCTATACAGGACCGGTCGAGGAACACGATTGGAACGGGTGTTAGGCGTGATGGACTATACTACTGGAGGCACACCTTCGCTTGTCACGTTTTACGTCAACAATGCATACTCGCTTTGCTCGAGTTGTGGCATAATCGTATGGGGCATCCTTTCCGAAAAAGTAGTAAAACTTCTTCCTCCGGTCTCTCATTTGTCGGGTAGTCTTCATCAACCTTGCGACGTTTGTTTTCGTGCTAAACATTCTAGAGATAGCTTTCCTATTAGTGAGTATAAATCTACTAGAGTTTTTGAGAAAGTTCACGCACTTGTGGGGTCCTTACACCCATGTTTCCTCTTGTGGTGCCCGTTATTTTTGACTTTGGTAGATGATTATTCACGTCTCGTTTGGATTTATTTACTAGTTGATAAAACGGAAGTTTTTCGCATGTTTATGGCCTTTGTTGCAATAGTGGATCGACGCTTTTCTCAAAAATCAAAATTGTTCAATCCGATAATGGCACCGAAGTTTAACTCCTGTTTGATTATTTTCTTTCCACCTAGCATTCTTTTTCAAACATCATGTGTTGGCACCCTCAACAAAATGGGCGTGTCGAACGTAAACACCGTCATATTTTGAACATAGCTAGAGCCTTGAGGTTTCAGGCTCACCTTCCCATTTACTTTTGGGGCGAAGCGGTTCTTACCGCTGCTCATTTGATTAATCAAACCCCTTCCCCATTGTTGGATAACAAAACTCCCTACGATATCTTGTTTGGCAAAAACCCCTTTTATGATTCTCTTCGAGTTTTTGGTTCGATGTGTTATGCTCATAATCAGCAGGATAGGGGTGACAAATTTGCTAGTCGCAATCGTAAATGCATCTTCGTGGGGTATCCTCTTGGTAAAAAGGGGTGGAAGCTGTTTGATCTTGAGACCAAGAAATTTTTCGTCTCTCGTGATGTCAAGTTCTTTGAGATCGTGTTTCCATACGGCGATTCTACTACCTGTTCCTCATATCCAGGATTCTCAAGTTGATGTTCTTGCCGAGGAAGAAGCTTTTGGTCACATTGATTTTCCTATTGAAGAAGACTCCGCTGCTCCTTCTGTTGTTCAGACTGCAGCCGAGCCCGCTTCTCTATCCGATGTACAGGAAGAGGTTGCTCCGACTCCCATTGATCCGGCTCCTCCGGCTCCCACTGCTCCCTCTGCATCAACGTCGGTCTCTTCTGATAACTCTGGATCCGATCTTTTAGGGAGGGGTATGAGACAGAAATTGCCTTCTGTTCGTCTTCGCGATTTTGTGGCCCCTTATTACATCTTCTAGTCCATCTCCCGCCTCTCCGTCTTCAATCAGCTTCCTCAGTGTACTCCTTATCCTATAGCTCACTATATAAACTGTGATCGGTTTTCTGCGAAATATCGTACCTTTCTTGCAGCTCTTACAGTGGCTAAAGAGCCGACTTCCTTTCGTGAAGCCATGGCTCATGATGGCTGGAAACAATCAATGCAAGAGGAAATTCGTGCCTTGGAGGATAATGGCACATGGTCCACGGTGTCTCTCGCCTCTGGCAAACGGGCTTCCTAGGATGTCAATGGAGTCTATAAGATCAAGTACAATTACTGACGGAGCAGTTGACCGGCTGAAATCTCGGCTAGTTGCTTCTTGGCAATCATCGAAAGAAGGCATCG
>JAFEMH010007531.1:0-86313 GCA_022495995.1 Adenophora triphylla var. japonica | reverse complement strand
TTTTGAGGGCTTTGGAGGATAACGACTTGCCCCTAGAGTGATTCCCACATTCACCAGCATGCAGATCATGTAGGACCTCGTCGACTTCCCTTGGCTCTAAACATCTCATGTATAAACCTGTCCCAGATCTCCTGAACAACTTGTTATTAATCAAGATGAAATTAGATACCTTCATCCTGAATGATCTCTGACTCTTAACGTCCGGTGGAATGGTTCCGTCTTGCAAATATTGCATGATAGGTTGGATCCATGTTGGTGTCTCGCCTTGGTTGGGAGAAGGCATTTCCGAATGATTCAGGGTCACACACTCTGTAGTTTGGTCAATAGCTGGATGTTGGACGTAGATGATCGGGATGTTGGTATTTATAATAGCCCCACATACTGATCCCAGGTTGGCCAAAGCGTCAGCTTCGGCATTTTCCTCGCGTGGTACCTGTTCCAAGGAAAAACTAACAAAATGTGTTGCTAGTGCTTTAACATGCTGGAGGTAAAGTGTCATCCTGGCATTTTTAGCTGCATAAGACCCGTTAAAGTGATTAACCAATAATAAGGAATTGATAAAGACGTTAAGATGAGTGACATCTAAGCTAAGAGCAGTAAATAAACCCATATTCAAAGCTTCATATTCAGCTTCATTATTTGTCGCTTGGAATTCACAAGAAACGCCCTGAGGGATTAATTCTCCTTGAGGCGATTTCAATAAGATGCCCAATCATGTACCTCTTGAGTTGGATGCTCCATCTGTAAACAACATCCAATATCTAGGGAAATCATTTCCTTCAAGATGTTAGACCTCTAGTTCCACCTCAGGTTGCAAGGTAGCACTGAAATCAGCTACAAAATCTGCGAGCGCTTGTGACTTGATTGCACTCCTGGGTTCATAAGAGATTTCATACGTGCTTAGCTTGACTGACCATTTGGCCATTCTCCCTGACATTTCGGGAGTCCTCATAACTGTCCTGATAGGATAGTTAGTTTTCACAATAATATGATGCATTTCAAAGTAATGACGTAACTTAGTAGATGCAGTAATCAAAGCGAGAATAAGATTTTCTAGATGGGAGTACCTGATTTCCGCATCTAAAAGAGATTTACTTACATAGTAAACGGGGCGCTGATCGCCTTGGTCCTCTTTTACCAGGACGACACTTACTGCACTTTCTGATATGGCTAGGTATAAGTAGAGGGTTCACCAGGTTCTGGTTTAGCGAGAAGAGATGAGAGCGTGAGATATTTCTTGGGGTTCAGGAAGGCTTCTTCATGCTGCTCGGTCCATTGGAACAACTTGTTCTTCCTCAAGACGTCATAGAACAATTTGCACTTTCAGAGGACTTAAAAATAAATCGGTTCAAGGCCGCTACTCGTCCCGTCAATCTTTGTATATCTTTGATTATTTTAGGAGATTGCAGGTTGAGGATAGATTTGATTTGTTCTGGGCTGGCCTCGATTCCCGTCTTAGTCACCATGTAACCCAGAAACTTTCCAGCTCTGACTCCAAAGTTACACTTAGACGGGTTCAACTTCATGTTGAATGCTTCCACGATGTCAAAGGCTTCTGCCAAGTGCAGCACACGTTCTTCTATATTTTTGGACTTCACTACCATGTCATCTATGTATACCTCCATGGTCTTGCCGAGATGGTCTTTGAACATCTTGTTTACCAGTCTTTGATAGGTTGCTCCTGCATTTTTTTTAATCCAAATGGCATGGCAATATAACAATATATACCTTCAGGGGTTATGAAGGCAGTATCTTCCTGGTCCGAGGGATCCATTTGGATTTGCTGATAACCTGAAGAAGCGTCCATGAAGGTCAACACGTCATGGCTAGCTGTTTCATCTACTAGAGAGTCAATATGGGGCAACGGGAATGGATCCTTGGGGCACGCTCTATTCAAATCGGTGAAGTCTACACATACATGCCATTTCCCGTTTTTCTTCTCAAC
Organism: Adenophora triphylla var. japonica; assembly: GCA_022495995.1. Classification (NCBI taxonomy): domain Eukaryota; kingdom Viridiplantae; phylum Streptophyta; class Magnoliopsida; order Asterales; family Campanulaceae; genus Adenophora; species Adenophora triphylla. Next base: position 84,368 of record JAFEMH010007531.1, on the reverse strand, counting down.
GACCACCACATTGGCGAGCCACCTAGGGTATTATACCTCTCTGATCATCTTTGATTTTAGCAATCTCTCTACTTCCTCCTTGATGATTTGATTCCGTTCTTGAGCAAATTTCCTCCTCTTTTGATGGACCGGCTTGACGGTAGGGTCGATATTCAACTTGTGAGTTATGATACTTTTGTTTATCCCAGTCATATCTTCATGTTTCCAGGCAAAACAAAACTTTCTACTCTTCAAAAAGTCGATCAGGTCTTTCTCAATTTCAGGAGGCAGGTCAGCTCCAACTAGGACGTTGGCTTCAGGGTTGGAGGCGTCTACAGACACTTTTCTTACGTCATATTAGCAGCCTCCAAGATATCCTTGACGCCCTTCTGTAATTTCTATGCTGGACGGGAAGTGGAACATGCTTTCATATCCGTCTTATAGCACTCCTTGGCGGCTTGTTGATCTCCTTTCACCTTGATTATACCCCAAGGCGTTGACATCTTGAGGCACTGATGATACGTCGATGGAACTGCCTTCACGCTATGGATCCAAAATCTCCCCAAGATGACATTATAGGCAGACGGACAATCAATTACACAAAACTTTTCCATGGAGTTTAATCCTTCAACATAAACCGGCAGTCTGATTTCCCCAATTGTTTGCTTTGTTTCCCCACTGAATCCTACTAGAACGAAGGAGTTTTTCACAACTTCGGTTAAGGGGATTGACATCTCTTCTAAGGTGCCTTTCATAACCATGTTGACTGAGCTCCCGTTATCTACCAAAATACGCTTGACCTTACAGTTGGCAATCTGCAAGGTGATGACCAACCCGTCATGATGAGGATCCAAAATATTTTCTTTGTCGTCTTGATAAAAAATGATATGCTGGCTCAGGGAGGTGTCTGGACATCGCGTTGGTAATTCTGACTTATCTTCTTTGGAATCTTTGGCATGACGCTTTACTGCGGAATACGTGGTGCCACAAATGTCTGAACCACCTGTGATAAAATTGATCACCTTAGTTGCAGGAGGAGGTGAAGATGGAGCGTCGGCTACGGCTTCTTTCGCCTCAGTACGTCCTTTTCTTTTCCCAAGCAAATCTTTGAGGAGGCCTTTTAAGAGTAGTTGACTGATCTCTTTCCTCAAGGCGATGCATTTATCGGTTGTGTGGCTAAAATCTTCATGGTAAGCACACCACTTAGATTTATCCTTCCAAGATGATGACCTATCAGCAGCTTTTGGCCGTCTTGCTTTGCTACCCAAGTTGTCCATTGCGTATAGGAGTCCTGAAACATCAACAGAAAAGCAATAGTCACTAATCTTAGGATAAGTTATGTCATCTTCATCATCATCTTCTCCTACAACATTAATTTTAGAAGTGTCAGTTTTAGAGTAGGGTTTTCCCCTATTAGATCGATGATGGGAGGAGTACGCCTTTCTGTCAGGATTCTCATATGTAGGTGGCTTCTTTGACGCCTTGCCATGAATCATCTCGTCTTCCTCCAGCCTGATGAAATGAACAGATCTCGTCCTGACTTCTTCCAAACTTCTAGACGGGAACATGACCAGATCTTGGTAGAACGGTGATTCACTCTTCAGGCCCATCCTGAAAGCTTTCGTGGCAGTAGACACGTCAATGTGAGGAATGCTTACGGCTTCCTTATTGAACCTGAACACGTATTCTTTTAGGGTTTCGTCAGGCTGTTGTACAATCCTGTAAAGATCACTTGTTAACTTCTCAAACACACGATTGCAAGAAAATTGATTAAGAAACGTGTTAATCAATTGAGTAAGATGAGATAGAATTCATAGGCTGATTGTTCAGCCACATCAAGGCGGGACCAGATAAGGTGGACCCAAAGCCTCTGCACAAGCAAACTTCTTTAAGGTGTGGGGGAATGCTGATGATGTCCATCTTCTCTTGGTACAGGGCTATGTGCTCCGCAGGGTCCGTTGTGCCATCGTATTGCTTCATGGGAGGTACTTGGAACTTCTTAGGGATCTCCAACCCAGCGATGGCACGAACGAAACATGAATCATGATGGCTGGTTGGAGATGCTTGATTGAAGGGCAAGGTGACTCCTGGAACCTTCATGAGGATGTCCTTGATCTGCTGCACTTCCCTTGCAAGGGTGGTATCTGCAACAAGGTTAGTGGCAGTAAATGGATTGAAAGGAGTATTGAACACATTAAAACTCCCTGTTTTCCCCACTGGAGGTGGAGTTGCGAAGGTGAAGCATGTTGATAGCGGAGCCGGGTTGGACGTAACTGAAATAGCCCGGATCCGAGAGGCAGCGCGTTCGCGCCCCGGCATCTGGCATCTTTCGCGTTGGAGCGACGGTTGTGTCTCGCCGTTTTTGTTTTTGTAGAGTCGCCACGCCGTTTTTATTAAGCCCAAAACATTGAAAAAGGGCATCAGTTTAAAGATAATTTTAAACTGTTTTTGTGTGATGAGATTTTGAGTTCGGAGGTCAGATGACTCCCCGGGAAGAGAATATTAGAATATTAGAGCTCACCCGAGTAGCCTCGTAAAACGAGTCTTTCGGATACCCCTAATATCCTTTAAATGTTGTGTGTGTGTGTGTGTGTGCTTTTAAAAATGCATCTTTGTATCGGATGTCTACATTGTATGCTATGTATGGAAATGTATTGAAATAGTATAGGAAGGAAGCCTTACCAATGTTGGTTCGTGTCCGTCTTCCGCCGGGGAATAGTGTTTGAGGTCGGAGTAGCGTTAGGTATGGATCGGGATTGCTTCGGGAGGGACCGGTTGTCTGCTGCGAGGGACAGAGTTTCGGCGTGAGTTGAGGTTGTAGGCTGCGTTCGGGCGGCGAGGTTCGGCGTGCGTGGGGATCGTCGGGATCACTCGGGCAGAGGTTCGGCGTGCGTTGTGGTGGCGAGGAGTCACTGGGCGAGTTTCGGCGTGCGTTGTGGTGGCGGAGTCACTCGGGCGAGTTTCGCGTGGTTTGGGATTGCCGGTTTGACTCGGAAAGAGCCGGACAAGTGGAAAGACCAGGCAAGGCCTCGGAGTACCACGAGGGGCCCTCGAGTACCTCGAGAGTGCCTCGGGGCGGCGCGAAGCGTCTCGGGAGCGCCGGGGAAGGCTTCGGAGCACCACAGGGGAGCTCGGAAGGCCTCGGAAGGATCCGAAAGGGGCCGGGAGTGCCTCGAGAGGACTTAGAGGGGAGCCGAAGGCTAAGGGAGGAAGAGAGAGAGGGAGGTGTGTGAAAATGAGGAGGGGGAGCCCTCTATTTATAGTAAAAATTTGGGAGCAAAGAGGTCCGTACGGACCTTCTTGGTTATCCAGAATTTTGGATTTTCCTCGATTTGAGGGAATGCGCAATGATGGTGAATATTACGGGAATGATGGTGTCCCCGAGCAATAAGGTCCGTACGGACCATCTGCATGCAAAGAGGTCCGTGCGGACCAACTCTAGGGAAGTAATCATTTCTTCGGGATTTGAGGGAATATTGCTGGACTTTAAGGGGATTTAGTAATCATTGAAACAAAGAGGTCCGTACGGACCTTAATTGCTTTTCGATTTCTGAAAATTCCCAAAAGGTCCTTTTGTCCCTTTTATCCCAGAAGGCTCCTTCCTTGGTTTGGTTGGGGTTTTGAGAGGGTTTGAGTGCCAGAGAGGTCTCGAGGCTGCGTTGATGAGTCTGCGGTGTTTCCCGTGTGTTTGAAAGGGGGGTGATCCAGATTGGGGTACTTACGTAAGCCCCTCGACGAGCGTCAACTTATGAAAGAAGTGGGTCGCCAGATAAGATAAGGGTCCTAACTGGATCGCGTCTGGGAGAGGAAGTGACAGTGAGGGTCGATGTGAGGACGTGGTGGTGTCCTTTTCGTGCGACCGTTTAGGTCAGAGGCTGGACCACGTGATAGGATTCCTACGTATCCGGCGGGAATCAAGCTCGGTCGTAGTTCCGGGTGTGGGGTGTGAGTGTTTTGTGAACGCGGGCGTGGTGGTGCCCCCGAAGTGTTGTGTGGCCGCCGAGGTCGCCGTAAGTAGAGACGTGGTGGTGTCCTGGCCAGGTATAGGTCGGTGGGAAGGACGTGGTGGTGTCCTAGGTGGCCAAGTATAGGTCGATGGGCTGGACCCCGTGATAGGATTCCTACGTATCCACGGCGGGGAATCAAGCACAGTCGTAGTTCAGAGGTCGTGAATTCGGCGAATTGTGAGTGCGTGCGTGGTGCGCCTAAAGTGTTGTGTGACCGCCGAGGTCGGTTGTGAGGACGTGGTGGTGTCCTAAGATGTGATGACCGCCGAGGTCGGTGTGAGGACGTGGTGGTGTCCAGGATGGAAATTTTACGATTTTCCTAATCGGGTGGTTTAAGGCCTTCCTGGTAGAGAATAGAGTGAGGACTTGAATCGTCTTCGATCGCGGTTGGTGCCACGGCCAGAGAGACTTTGAATCGTCATACAGCGGCGGTTGGTGCCATGCTGGAGGACTTTGAATCGTCATCTGCGGTCGTGGTGTCACGCCGAGGACTTTGAATCGTCTTCGCGGGCGAGACTTTGGACGCCTTCTAGCCGCAAGTTTGATGTTATGCGCGAGACTTTGAATCGTCTTCTAGCCCAGCTGATGATGCGCGAGGACTTTGAATCGTCAGCCGCAGAGATGTTATGCGAGACTTTGAACGTCTTAGCCGCAGTTGTGGAGGCATAGGCACCTTGTGCTTCGAGAGGCGTAGATGCCTTTGTGTTTTTGCATGTTGAGTAGAAAGGTTGGACTTACGATGACCGCCCGCTGCTTCTTTGCCGTTGAAGTGGGTGGTGATGACGGCCGGTGATTGCTTCACCATTTGGCATTTTGGAGGCGCTTTGTGCCTTGGGACTTGTACTCGGAGGTGTTGGCTCCTTCTTGTGCTTGTTTTGCCATTGAGTGGGCAAGGATGATGGCCGGTGGGGATATACGGTCTTCGCTGACTTCCCGACTTGTTGGGGAGGAGCTCGGGCTTACTTTGATGGCCGGGGTGCTTGCCGCTGGGTGAAGTGGCGAAGTTCGGGCTTACATCACCTTGCGGTGCTTGAATTGTTGGGGATGCGTGACCTTGTAGGGCCCTTCATTGGGAAGATGACTTTGGACCTCTTTTGAGGGCCGGCTTTGAGATTGTCGTTGAGCGTTTGGAGGCGTCTTGTGCCTTGACATTCGTCCGGGAGGTGTTGGCTCCTTCTTGAATGGCCGTTGAGCGGGCGGGTTGAATTGCCGTTGAAGTGGCGAGGCCCGGTCTTACGTTGACGGCCTGTAGTTGAATTGCCGTTGAGCGGCGAGGACCCGGTCTTACGGCCGTTACGGCAGCCGGTGGTTGATTTGCCGTTGAGTGGGCGAGTCCGGTCTTACGCCGACTAGCCTGGTTGAATTTGAAGGGGTTAGGGACCATTCCTCGCACTCGATTTGGACTTCTGCTGGGAAAAGGCCTTAGGGACAGCCTGGGGCAAAGATTATAAGAGACAAGCGTGAAAGTAATTTGGCCACCCTTTGCAAAGAGGTCCGTACGACCAGCACAGTTGCAAAAGAGGTCCGCACGACCACCTGATTTTACACTCCGAGGTTTTGACCGGGCTTAAATTCCGAGGCTCCTCTTCATTTCCCATTTCCATGCGTGAACCCGGCGAGAGAGAGAGAGAAAACTCCATTTTTGTCCAAAATCTTCCATTTTCTTAGCTTGAATTGCTTGCAATGGCGGAGGGATCTCGAAGGAGTCGTCGTCAACGCAGCTTGATCGAGAAGTGGTCGAGCAGCCGAATGGAGCTCCAAAGGAATTGGATTTCGTTCGTTCCATCTTCGAAGAACCCGGATGTCTTGTATCCGAATCCGGAGGTGCACAATCGTCGCTCTACGAACGTCGGGGAGGTAAGAAATCTGTTCCGTTTTGATTTCCTGCTCGAATTTTTGAATGCTAGAACTAGGTTTTAGTTTTTCGCATTTTTGAATTTTTTTTTTTTGTTATTATTTTATGCCTTTTGTGAAATTCTTGATGAATTGTTGAAAATGGACATGTAAAAATTGTGGGTATGTGTATTTTGTGCAGAAATGTGTAGATTAGCTTTTATTTGTGAAAATAAAGTGCTTCTCTAATGAAATGCATGCTTTGGTGTGTTGTACCGTATGCTATTTATGTATGTACATTATGAGAAAAATTATCGTGTAGTGATAATTTTTGTGAAAAAATGTGACATGTGCCGTGTTTTGTGACGGGTTTTGTCTGAAAGTGCGTGCCGTGTAGGGACGGATTTTTTGAAAAATGTGTTATGCATATGTGTCGTGCCGTGTGTGCCATGTTTTTGGGTGATGGACTTTGTTGGGAAAATATGTGCAATATGTGCCGTGTTTTTGTGACGGGTTATTTTCATGGCTTTCCGTGTTGGGACGGATCTTCTTTTTCTTTTTTTTTTGAAAATGTGTCGTGTAGGGTTTAATCCCCCCCCTTTTTTCTTTTGAGAAAATGTGTACAGTGTGTGCCGTGTTTTTGTGACGGACTGCATGGGAAAAATTATATGCATGATATATGTGAAAATTATGTGCATTATAGGTGCCGTGTTTTGTGACGGGTTATATGTGCCTTTGTATTAAGTACTGTGATTGACGTACCTTTGCTGTGTTTACCTGCGGGATGCGGGGCTTATGGCCGGGAAGGCCAAGAGGATGAAGACTCGGGGATCGCTCGAGGCTCGCATTTGTTGAGCTATGGCGGCGGATGCACTGATATTTCCGTGGACGGTAGGTAGAGTCCTCTGAGGCCGGTTTATGCTTCTGCACGGGTGTGTTGGGCGAGAACCTCGGCCCGGAGTGTCGACACGAGGAAGAACAAGAGTGTCTTCCCCGGGTTATATCCTCGAGTATTGGTGGGATACCACCCACACCTTCCACTCGAGCCGGGGAGAGGACGGTGACGCCCACCGACTTTGCCGCGATTACCGGCTTTCCTTGAAAGGAGGGCCGAGTACGCCGTGAGAGACATGATCTCCGATGATGTGGCCGAGGCTGTGGGCTTTGAGCCTCGTCCTCCGGTGGGCCTGGGCATGTTGTATAGCGACGTGGAGTTGAAGATCACGTCCGGCATTGGGGCCCTACATCCGGGGGCCAGTGGGACGGCGAGGAGCTGGCGCGCTCCTTGTGGTATGCACCGGTCACGAGACTTTGTTCTCGAACCACGCGACCGCGGCTCCCTTTGCTGTTGGAGAGCTTGACTGACTGGATAGTATCGCGACATTGTCGGGCGAGGCGAGGCTTGGCCGAGCTCTACTTCTTGGACCAGGTTTAGCGGGGTGGCCGCTGCTGGCGCCGTTTTAACTTTGCTCCCGGGAGGTATGAGTTTATTGCCGTTTTTTGATTTAGCACCCGTCATTTCTCGCATTGTCTTTTGCACCTGAGCCTTCTCTGCTTTTTGTCACAGGTGTGGTTCTACGAGGTTTTCCGTGCTTCCCGTGTGATAGAGATCCGGGGTCAGTGGAGCGTACCTGCTACGTTGAGGCCGGGCTCGTAGACGGCGAGGAAGAGGGAGACCAAGCAGGGGAAGCTCACCATCGCTTCACGGGGATGTGACAGGGAGCGTCTGGAGAGGGATAGCCGGAGGGTTCGTCTTGTTCCCGTGGGCTCGGTATGAGGGGATGAGTTTGAGGGGGCTCCCGAGGTGACAGCCGCGACGGAAGATGCCGCGGGGCGACTTGATGATGTTATGTACCGTGGGAGCGGGTCTTCCAGCGGCGTATGGCCGGTGTGCTTCCCGTGGCTCCGAGGACCCTCCCTTTCGGGATGCTTGATTCCTGGACATGGACGTGCTCGACTTTGAGAGGTACCTTGCCGTGTCGGCGCCCAGGAATTCATTTTGTATGGAGAGGAGCACGGGGCCTTCGTGAGGAGCAAGCCTGAGGACGCCGTGAGTATTGCGAGGAGAGAGAGGCCGCCCGCAGTGCTCCCGACAGGTTCCATGCGTGCGCCCGGATTTCACGTACGTCCGCGGGGACGGATCGAGGAGGAGGGCGTCAGTACCCGCTCCGGAGTAGGCCCCGCCGCCGCATACTGAGTGGACCCCGATAGATCGGTGAGTGTGGCCGACTCTTTCCACCTTGGCATCTTTTACGTATTTTTCTCTTTGTTGTTGAGTATAACCGCATTGCGGCGAGCGTTTCGTCGCTTGTCGGGTGCGGAGTCCCGAAGGAGAGCCTATGATATGCCGACTCCGCGGCTACGCGGCGATGAGGTCGTCTCGTGCGAAAGATGGCTTGAAGATATCTTGCCGGTCTTCGCGACGCGTGCCGGCGTACGAGCCTATGCCTCGAGGCAGCAGACGTTCCTCCGCCCGGAGCCGAGCCGGAGCCGCAGCGGGAGGACCTTGAGGGGGCGGCACGACATGGATGCCGGACATCTTCGGAGCCGGAGGGCCTTCGAGGGAGCAGCCCTTTATCAGGCTTCATGCCTCCGCATGGCGCACAGGCGAGGGTTCCTCGAGAGCCTTCTTTCTTTGATCCTTTCGCCGGTTGATCCTTAGTACTTTTCGCGAGGAGCCTCCGGAGGTGCTCGGTATCCCGACGACGAGGATGTGACGGGCGAGTTCGCCAGGATGCCCGACTTTTCTTTGGAGGACCTCGGCGAGGATGATGATGCCGAGGATTCGATTAGTATTCATTTGCTTTCCCTCTTTTCATCTCCCTCTTTTTTTGTTTAGCAATAGACATTCATTTACCGTAATAAAACACATGTATTTGCTTGGACAAACAGGTATTTTATTTTAAGATGTAATGTCATTTTGTGATTCCGGGATTTGTCCTAGAAATTGTTGCTATTATTATTTTTATTTTTGTGCATGCCACGTGAGTCGAGAGTGCATTTGTGGGTAGTGTATGTTTGCGGGAATGGCTTTGGCCAGATGTTTGGGCGCTTTGGAGCAAGGTTTTGCCGAGGACAGTGGTTTTGACCGTTTGTCCGGGGAAATGGGTTCTGTTTGCAAGGAGGTCCGTACGGACATACTTAGCATGCAAAGAGGTCTGTACGGACCAACCTTGCTTTGGGAAGGACATAAATGCTTTCCGGTGTGCAGTTCTTCCTCATTTCCCCACTTGCAGACCATTTTCGAGCTTTCTTCCCCATTTTCTCTAGGAACCTCCATTTTTGCCATGGATTCTTCGTACGTCCCTAGAATTCTGCCGAGGCTTTCGCAGAGAGAGCAAGCACACTTCCTTGAGCAGCTTGAAAACGTGGATGCGGCGCCGTATGAGGCATCGAAGACGGGCTTTCGAGGTAAGGTTTCGTCTTTGCTCGGTTTGGTCTTTTAAGGAGTTGGTTCTGATTGGGATTTGTTGCGGGCCGCCGCGAAGTTGCAGGATGTTAGGAGGCATGTGTACTTTCTCCTACAATGAGATGGTGCCCACTTTTGAGGATTTTCGGGCTTTGATGGGAGGGCCAGGAGGTGGAGGCCATCTCGGCTTCCTTTGATTGGTGGTCTGCGGTGAGCGTGAAGCTTGCAGACTTTCTTCGTGCTTCGTTGGAAGAAGTGGAGAGGCATGATCCTTGATTCGGGTCATATCGACATTTCGAGCCGCTGGGCGGTTCATGGTTGATGATGAGAGTGACGTCTCGGGATGTATTTGCCTTGTGCGTGATGGCGACGCTTTTCCATGGTCGCCTCCGGATTTGTGATGGCGCTTTGCTAGATGTGGTTGGGCACCGCAGAGCTGGGAGAGGATATTGTCCCGTTGGTGCCGGGGGAGACTCTTCATGGTATCGACCGCCCGGCGACCGGGGATCGGTTCATGAGAGGGGAAGCCCCGCTTTGCTCACCTTGTGGCCGCGAGAGAGACTTCGGAGCCATGCCCGAGGCTCAGACGTCGTTTAGCCCGTGGGTCATTTGCTCGGCGACCTCTTGTATTGGATATGGATCGATCAGCTTGGGGAGAGATGGATGGCACGGCCTTGGTACGCATCGTAATCATTTGGTGGGTTCCAGACCTGGAGGATTGAGACTAGGAGGATCTTGCAGGGAAGGGTCCTACGTTATCGAGTTCCAGTTTGTCTTGGTCACTCCTTCTATATTCCGTCGCTTGTTTCCGGCGGTTTGGGATGAAACAGGAGCCTTTGTTGGTGGGATGACCTTGCTACTGCGGAAGTAGTTCCTCTTTGCATGGCGGCTGGTGCTTTCTTGTATTTTACGAGGGTATGGAAGTATTCCGCTTCCCTCTGTGGTACTCCTTAGACGCTCTGGGAGCGTTGTGTTGACGACTCGGTATCCGGCTTGGTATGAGCGGCGTGTTGGGCGATCCCAAGTGGTCTCTGGAGAGCAGTGCGTGTAGCGATTCTGGGACCCGGTTGCCGTAGTAGCTATTGCCTTAGGAGTGCCGAAGCTCCTGTCCGACCCTTTGGATGTGACGGAGACACTTTTTTTGACAACGAGACTAGAGTTGACCGGCCCGGGAAATCAGTGAGGAGAGGTCCTCTTTTACTGCACTCGCAGGGAGGAGATCCGAGCCGAAGCACGGGCGAATGAAGCCACGAGAGCTCTTGGATTGTTTGACTCTACGGGGAGGACCCCGGATCTCGGACCGAGAGACGCAGAGTTGGTTCACGTGGAGAGAAAGAAGACTCGCCAGGGGACGAGGGAAGAAAGGAAAGAATGGCGAGGAGACAAGCGCGAGATGGCGCGGAATGACCTCTAGGTATCCATTCATTGCATTGCAAACACATTTATTAGTTAAATGTATTAAAGTTTGTCTTTTAGCATGTTGTGAACTTGAGAGTAGACCGTGCTTGAACTCATCAAGAAATGTTGTAACCGTTAGTGATTTGTGATTTACTTTTAAAGCTTTGTCGAGACGCAAGATCTCTTGTTTGCCTTTGCTTTTGTTATGCACTTTGTCGGCGTCCATCTTTGGGCTTTTACATTGCATTTGCGGACTTGAAGCGATGCAGGCCACAGCGGCAATCCCCCTTTGCGAGGCTTTGTGCTTGGGCGAGAGGTTGAATGCTCCCTTGACAAGTCGTTTGACGTTCTTTTCGTAGCTTCCTTGCCTCTTGTTGGCGTCGGGCTCTTGACCTCTTTTTTGCAGCTTCTGCTTGAGCTTCTTTTGTTTATTGTTTTTTTTTTGTGAGCCCTTGCTCGAGCTCTCTTTTTTTTTTATTTTTTTTGTGAGCCCTTGCTCGAGCTATGTTTTTTTTTTTTGAAGCGCGTGAGGGCGAAGATAAGCCCTGGCTTGGAAGCGAGCATGAGTCGATCGTTTGACGCTGAGTGACCCTCGGATGTCCTTTGATGTTGCCGCCGTCGTTTGACTTGGTCAAGGTGACTGCTGGGGTGTGTTCTTGAAAAGTGCGTAGCTTGATGGAGGTCTTGATTGACATTCAAACTTTTGACTTTTTTGTGTATTTTTAGACCGGACCAATTAAGGTTGCCTACGTTCCTCCGGACTAGAGGGGCTCAGTGCCGCGTAGTTCGACACTACATGGAGTGCCAAGAGATGCACGGTTGTTCTTCTTCGGGCGAAGTATCTGCGAAGTTTGCTTAGTTGGCCCGGATTCATGAAGAGATTGCCGTCTAGGTCCGTTAGCTTCATGGCGCCTCAGGAGAAGATCTTTTGAACCACGAAAGGGCCGATCCATGTGGGTTCCCATTTTCCCGGTGGGTTGGTTCGAGTGGGAGGCTTTTCTTTGAGTACAAGGTCACCTTCCACGATGTCTCGGGATTTGACTTTCTTGTCGAAAGCTCTAGCCATCTGCTTTGATAGGCCGGACGTGTTCCATGGCCTTTAGTCGTCGCTCGTCTAGCGAGCCAATTCGTCATGTCGGCTTCGGAGCCATTCGACTTCGTTGATGTCGTTTTCAGCGGCGCTCGGAGTGAGGAATTTCGGCTCGATGGGAAGGGCTTGCTTCCATCCCGTATGTCGGGGCAAATGGGGTTTCTCCCGTGGTCATTCGGCCCGATGTGCGGTGAGCCCCAAAGTGCAAGGTGCGGCTTCTCGGGCCAATCTCGTCCTCGGGTGGTCATTTTCGGATGATCCGTTCGAGGTTTTGTTCTTTGCTTCCACGGCGCCGTTTGTACGTGGCCGGTAGGGAGAAGATTTGTGACGTGTGATCTTGAATTCAGCCAGCGATGCATCGAATTCCCCTTCGAAGTGTGAGCCGTTGTACGATATGACCTCATTTGGGATGCCGTATCGGCAGATGATGTTTTCCTTGAGGAAATGCGCGACCTTCTTGGAGGTGAGTACTTTGTAGGACTTGGCTTCGACCCATTTGGTGAAGTAGTCGATGGCTACTAAGATGAACTCGTGACCGTTCTTTGCTGGCGGAGCGATTTTCCCGATGACGTCAATTCCCCAGTGGCAAAGGGCGAGGTGTAGTCATGCGGTAGAGATCGTGGGGTGGTAGATGATTGAGGTTGGAGAACCGTTGGCACTTGTCGCAGCTTCGGACAAAGTGGATGCAATCGCACTCCACGTGGAGATCCGGTAGTAGCCCATCCCGAGAATGATTTGCATCGGGGCTCACGCGGCGTTCATGTGGGGACCGCGAAGCCCCATTGTGGACTTCGTTCATGAGACTTGCTTGCTTCTTCTTGGGCGATGCGGCGTAGGAGTGGCCCGTGGTAGCGTTTCTTGTATAACATGTCCCCGAGGATGACGAAGTGAGAGGCCGGGCGTTTTAGGGCCATGATGCTCTTGGTTTTGATCCCTTACGTGTGTGGGTCTTCCTTGTTCATGAAGGTGGTTTCCCCGCTCTTGAGGTATTGGAAGATCTGGTTATACCATGGCTCATTGACGGGCTTAGGTTCTGGTTCGATCTCACAACAGTAGGCAGGAATTTCCTTTCGTCCGACTTTGAAGGGTTTGATTGCTTTTCCTTCGGGGATTTCCACAAGGGAAGCCAAGGTGGCTAAGGCATCCGCAAACCTGTTTCGGTCTCTTGGCAAGTAATGGAAGGTGACCTCTTCGAATTGTGTGATGAGGTCCTCTATGCAGGCATGGTATTTTTGCAAGCCCGGGTCTATGGTTTTCCACTTGTTGGAGACTTGGTTGATGATCAAGGCTGAGTCCCCATAAACTTCGAGTTTCTGGACATTCCTCTCGAGTGCGGCTTGTAGTCCAGCAGCGCAGGCTTCATATTCGGCGGCATTGTTGGTTACCTCGAAATTGAGCTTTATAGCAATTGGGGTGTGCTCGTCCTTGGGATCCACCAAGAGCATACCGATGCCGTTTCCCTTTTGGTTGGCCGCTCCGTCGAAGAACAGTTGCCATCGATTTTCGCTTTCGATTGTGAAGATTCCCTCGTCTGGAAATTGTGGTTCGGGGCCTCGAGCCTCGTCGGTTGGGAAATCAGCCAGTTGTTCAGCCATGGCCCGTCCCTTGATTGACTTTTGGTTTACGTACTTGATGTCAAATTCCGCTAGGAAGAAAGACCATTTGGCGAGCCTCATTGACAGAGATGGTTTGTCGAAGAGGTACTTGACTGGGTCCATTTTGGAAACCAAGTGTACTGTGTGCGACTGCATGTAGTGCCGTAGTTTCCCGACAACCCATACCAGAGCTGCGCAGGTTTTCTCGAGGGCTGAGTAATTGAGTTCGCTGCCTTGAAACTTTCGACTGACGAAGTAGATGGCGTTTTCGACCCGTGACTCCCTCTTTTCTTGACAGAGCATGGCTCCAACTGCGGTGTCGGTCACAGTTAGGTATAGCAACAGTGGCTTTTCCTCGTGGGGAGGACAGAGAATCGGAGGACTCACAAGGTATGCTTTTATTTTTTCAAAGGCATCTTGGCATTCTGAGTTCCATTCGATGTCGGCGTTCTTCTTCATCAGCTTGAAGATTGGCTCGCACATAGAGGTCAATTGGTTGACGAAGCGGCTGATATATTGCAGACGGCCCATGAAGCTTTTCACCTGCTCGTCCGAGTTTGCGGTGGTCTCATTTCGATGATAGCTTTGATCTTTTGAGGATCCACCTCGATGCCTCTCTCGGTGACCATGTATCCCAAAACCTTGCCTCGGCTAACCCCAAATGTGCATTTGGCAGGGTTAAGCCTCATTGAGTGTTTTCGGAGGCGATTGAAGAATTTTCTCAGTCCGCGAGGTGTTGTCCGTCGATCCCTTTGAGTGAACGATCATGTCATCGACGTACAATTAGATCTCTTTGTGGATCATATCGTGGAAGAGGGCGGTTGCGCCCGTTGGTAGGTAGCCCCGGGCGTTCTTTAGTCCGAACGGCATTACGTGTAGCGCAGGTTCCCCAGGGGTTGTGAAAGCCGTCTTTTCTTGGTCTTCTTCGGCCATCTTGACCGATTGTAACCGGCAAAACCGTCCACGAAGGACTTGACTTCGAAATTGGTCAGTAGTGTCTACCAACATGTCGATGTTGGGTAGTGGAAAATCGTCCTTGGGACTTGCTTTGTTGAGATCTCTAAGTCCACGCAACAACAGACTTTTCCATTGGCCTTGGTGACCGTGACGATATTGGAGAGCCGTATGGGGTACTCGATCACCCCGATGAAGCCGACGCGGAGCATTTTTTCGATCTCCTCTTTGACTTGTAAAGACCATTCGCTTGATTCGGCGTAGCTTTTGCTTGATGGGCTTGGCCTCGGGATTCAAGGGGATCCGGTGCTCTACAATGTTAGGATCTAATCCGGGCATGTCTCGGTAAGACCAAGCGAACACATCCACGAACTCTTGGAGCAAAGGCATCAATGCGTCTTGCTCGTGCCGGTGAAGAAACTTCCGATTTGCGTCTCTTTTGGCTCTTCAGCAGTTCCCAAATTCACTTTGGTTAAAACCTCCTCGGCAGCTTGGGCCCGGTTTTTCTCTCGTTTGACAACATGCTTAAAGATGTGCTTAATGTATTGTTCGTTTAATGTGTCCGCTTCTTTATCAAGTGAATCGTTATTAAGCTGTTTGTGTGTTAGTTAATTTATCAGTTGTTAAAGATGCAATGAGAGGATACTCGGAAAGATCGAAGCATTCATTAAGAGCATACGGGAATACATTATTGGCACTGAGTTCGTAATTTTCTGGCGTGAGGCCATCAGATGACTCGAGAGACTCAAATTCAAAGCTAATGGACTCGGGATGAGTTTTGACACTAGACTCTAGGACTCGAGGGGTCGACCAAGTTGTTCGATCATGTCCTTTTCTTTGGCCGGTAGGTCGGAGAATGTGGCCCAGATTATTGAGTGGCAATGAGCTTGATAGGAGATGGGGCTTGAAGGGCTTTATGTCACCGTTCCCGATCATTGCTATCACAGAGTTATCAGAAACAAAATCGATTAGATCCGGCATCTCGATTTCTTCTTTGAAGAGCAGGTGGAGCAGTGGTTCGTCCCAAGCATCATCTGCGGAGTCTTTTGCTTTTGTCTTGGGCATTACTAGCTCGAATGCAGACTCGTCCCGTTTGTTGAAGGCAGGAGTGTTGACAGAGAGTTTTTCGAGTTCTTCTGCCAAAGAGGGGGTTTTCCCGAACCAAAATTCGCTGTGAATAGTGGTGGTTGTGGATCCCGGCAGGGGCGGTGTGTCGAGGAATGCTCTTCGGACAGGATTTGGCTTGAGGCCTCTGAATCTTGCCAGGAGTTTCTTTGGAGCTTGTTCATGGTTGTCGGCCGGCTTTGTTTGGCGCCGATCGGCTCTGTTCCCTTTCTCGGATCTTCTTCCAAGTTGCCGGCCTTCCTTGTGAAGTACTTGGTCATGTCGAAGCCGTAAGGACGAAGATCGGAGATTGCGTGCAAGCCTCTTTTGTTATCTCGTGGAGCGTTTTCGTGCAACTCGCTTGTCCTCCGCAATGTGTTCGGGAGTAGGAGAGTATCCTGTGCCGTGCAGGTATTCTGTTCTTTGATATTGATGATCCGTTGAGTGCCCTGATGGCGTTTTCCCAAACCGAGCCCCGGGATGTAGTTCATGTGCTTCATCATTTTCATCGGGGGAGGGATCTTGTCCCAAATCAAAGGCAGGTCTATGTGGCATACTTGGGCCTTTGGGCTTTCGATGGTGAACCCTGTTAGCATCATGCCATCATCGTCGGGTTTGATTTCTAAGACCGGGACGCCGTTTGTTTCGGTCCTTTCGTTGACTATGCTATCACCGTAGATGATGGTAAGGTCCGTTCCTTGGACGAACTTCACGCACTGATGAAGAGTGGATGCCACCCCATTGATCTGGTGTAGTCAAGGGCGTCCCAAAATGGCAGTGAATGTGATCGGGATGTCGATGACTTGGAAATCCGTCGGGACCATTTGTTTTCCAAACCACAGGTTCAAGGAGGCTATTCCCAAGACTGGGCGGGATGTTGAGTCGTATGCCTTGATTGCCTGAGTCGAGGGTTTTAGATCAGTTGCTTTGATCCCTAGCAAATCCATCATTTTGGCTGGAAGGACGTTCATGGATGATCCCCCATCTACCAACACCCGAGGGAGACGACGCTCGTCCGCTTGAACTGTTATGTAGAGAGGCTCGTTGTGGTCGCCCCAAATTTTGGAAGATCGAGCTACGTGAAGGTGATGATATTGCTGTAATTGACGTTGCCAATCATCCGAACCGGCTTCATCGTGTCATCATGTGATGGGAACCATGGTGCAGGCCGTGATTTCCTCCAACTTGAGCTTGTGCGGCCGATGAAGTGAGTAAGGACCAGAGTGAGATGTTAGCCTCGAGTGCGCTTGAAGCCGTGTCCAAGACGGGATCTTCAACCTCGGGGTCCAAGGTTTCGGCCTTCTTTGGCGTAGGGCCCCTTTTCAATTCGTGGCTCGTGTATGGCCGGGCCTTTTGTCTGTCGTGGAGGATTCACCGGGATTTGAGGAACGTGTCGAACATTCACCTCTGGACTTATGGCTTTGCTTGTCTCTCCCGTTTCTTCGGGAGGAGGAGCCTCGATTGGCGTAAGGCCGAGATCGCGCATTTCAATTCGTTCACCGTCGTCACGGCCTTTATCGAAGCATCAATAGTGGCTTTGAGATCTTCCCAAGACGGGGTTGGATTATCTCGGACCTTCGGGCCTTCGGTGGCGGTGCGGCTCGTCCCGGCTGATCATGGAGCAAACATTGCCGTGGCCCCGCAGAACTAGGGTCGGGAGATTTTGGAGTAGATGACATAGTAGTCAAACTTTCCTCGAGGGTTCTCCAAGAGTTCCGATCTGGGATCACCTGGATTCGTACCTGCTTTTTCGCCTTTTGTTGAGAAGATAGCTTCTTCTTTCGTCGAGGACGGCCCTCGTTCATTGCATCCTGGAATTCCATTTCCGAGACAAGCACCGCAATCACGCACGTCCCACCGAGATGTGTTCGTTGTTCGGCTGTGGTACCGGGACCTCAGGAGGCTGGATGGGCAGGCTTTCCTCGGGAAGGTCTTGTGGCCTTACGTCATAACTGCATGGCTCGTACGAGGGTAACAGGTTGACTTCTGGGAGACAATGAGAGACGTTGGAGGCTGTAGGAGCAGTCCTGACTTGGGAAGCCCCAGGTAGTTGGGTGGCTAAGGTTCCGAAGTGGTGCATGGCTGTGATGAATGTGCCATTCGAAAATTTTCCCATTTTTGTGTTTGAAAAAAATCAACGAAAACGGAGTCGCCACGCCATTTTAATTTTGAAGGCCAAAACTTTGAAAAAAGCCCGAGATCAGAGATTTAGGTTCGGAGGTCATGTTACGCGTCGGGAAGGACGTTAGTGTGCACCCGACGCGCCTCGTAAAACGAGTCTTCCAAGCTGAAAATCATTTGTGTGTGTGTGTGTGTGTGTGTGTGTGTGTGTGTTTTGGCCAAAATAAGTTGAAACTCAGAAAAGTAAAAATTGGGATATCTTTTTAAGACTTTAAAATGATCCCATGATTTTTTGGAAGATTTTTGGGTTGAGATTTGGTACTCAAAAGACCTTTTGAAGTTGAGAGCCATTTCTGCCAGAATGAAAAAGGCAGTGGACCTTTGATTTTGAAAGGGATTCAAGGGTCTTAAAACTTCATAATCTGGATAAACTCAGAGAATGAAAGTTGTTCTAGACACCTTAAATAAAGTTTGTGCGAAGGAATTTTCCATTTTGGAGAAGATTTGAGGGGTCAAAACCTTCTGGAAACCTCAGATATGAGATCTGGATTCCCAGAAGCTGATGAACTAGCCTCTGAAAGAAAATTTGAAAAGAGGAGTTTTACTCACCCAAAAAATAAAATAAAAACATGTCTGGAAAGCTCTGGATGTTGGCTACAAAAAGTATTTTGTAGTCAACACCAAATTCCAAGTTCATCTGTGTCCAAAAATTAAGACCATGGACTGAGGTCTGAGAAAATTGCTACTGGACAGCAACTTCTCAAGAAAGAAAATATGATTTTAAAGGGGGTTTTGCATCCATGCTTGTCCCCATTTCCCTAGGTTTTGGTTAGTGATCACTAGACATTTTAGTGGTGAATCAACTATACCAAACCATCCTTGGGGTACATTAGGACTAAGCATTTCATTTGCTTGGGAAGGGGAATTTTATCCTTTGAAATCAAGATTTTATGCTTGAAAATGGTTTTTAGGGTTTTGAAAATGAGTTTTCTTTGCAAGGAAGTAAGAAAGCTTAAAAATAATGTTGATCTTTGTAGAAGATCATCCATGGAGATGGTCTTCCATGGTGATCTTCTTAGATCTAAAGCAAGAAGATGAAGGAACTACATTTTGTAGTTTGAAGATGCATGCATGGATGAGATTTAGGGTTAGGAAGAGGAGGGTTTACCAATCTTCCTTGTGTTCTTAAGTGTTTGGCTTGAGTGTATGAGTGTTTAGGGCTTTAATATGAGAGTGAGTGGATGAGTATGAGTTGGGAAAGATTGGAGAGAAAATGGTGACAATTCAAGTGAATTCTCACTGTTTTCTCTCTATATTTCGCCAGAGGTTCGGTGCAAAATGTGTTCTTCCTTCTTATTTTTGTGACTGGAGGGATCAATTTATAGCCCTCCTGAAAATGCAAAGGTATCCGCGCGGATAGGTCCAGTAGGCGTGCACTGTTCATTAAATGCAGCTCCAGCTTTGGACAAGAAGAATATTTCTTTTCAAAATTCAAATTAACAAATGCTTTTTTGTGTTTCCACCATTGCCATTTTTGGTTTTCTTCTTTTGTTTTGCTTTTTGAGATTCTTTTTAAGGTTTAACCTTAAATAACAATGCCCATTTTACCCTCACTTTGTTAGAAAAGTTAGGATTGTTAGGAATTGTTAGAAATGTTATAACTTTCGTTAATTTTCTAACGAAAATTCTAACAAGCTCAAATTGGAGCACTTACAATGGCACCTTCGATCCAGGCTTGTTGCTCACCTTGACGTTTCTCAATAGCCATGAGGACCTGCCAAACTTCTTCCAGTGTTGGGAAATTTCTTGGGGGTAAGGTCCCGTTCTCATCATTGTTATCCACTGACTTGGCCATAGGGAAATTGACGGTGTCTGGTGACAGAGGTGGGTAGGACCTTCTTTGTTTGACACTTTGGGAGACGGGTTCCCGGGTACTCTCGATCACTCTCTGTTAGCTGGAGGGGGTGATGGGCAAGGTTTAGACACAGGAATGGCCTAACGGGATAGAAGGGGGAAAGCTCACGTGGCATGCGGTTTCCGTTTATTTTATTTTTTGATTTTTTTTTTGTTGTTTTAATTTACTTAAAACATGTTTTCTCAGAATCCTAGGTAGGTTGGAAAAGATTGCTCTTCTTTTCGCAACTATGCTAGATCCCGGGTCGATGGAGACCATCTCGTGCGGCTATAAGCCCCTCGTTTTGCACCTGTATTTCGACATCCCAGGGTGGACAGCCCCGGGCGAGGGTCCTATAGTGCAAGCGGTTTCCACCGGCCTAAAAGAAAAATCGAACCTAAGGACCGAGCCTGTCATGTTCGTTTTGATGCGTTAGCCATGTGAATAGTGAACCGAGCCGGCCACTAAGTCAAGATCGTGTCAAGAGTTCGGCATGACCTCTCTTTACCTTGCTTGCGCAAGGGATACGTGACGTTAGGCGTTAGGTCGGGTCATATCGTCATGGCCGACGTATCAAAGGCTTGATGACATGGTGTCATTTGAGCATGGATGTATATCCGGGACGGAACATCGTGCAGGTGTAGCTTCGAAATCAAGATCAGTCAAGATTTTAGCATGACCTTTCATCGCTTTGCTTGCGCAAGGATCTTGAGTTCCGAGCCTTGACTCGAAAAAATGGCCGCATGGTATATGTATCCAGCCGTATGACACCTGACCGGGTAAAAACCAACCGAGTCCGGACAGAGTGTGACTCAAGACTCAAACGTACGGGGTTGACGCTTGGCTAGGATGGGATGTTTGGAATGATCCCGTGCGCGTCCAAGAGGCCTAGGAAGACCTAACTGACCGCAACCGAGACCACTCCGGGTTGAGGGTTGTAGTGTGCGGTGTATCCGAGGCAAGTGCGCGTAGTGTGCGGTGTAACCGAGGCAAGCGGTGTGAGTAGGGTGCGGTGTAACCGAGGCAAAGATGCGCGTAGTGTGCGGTCTCTAAAATTCTTTTTCTGAGTAAAACAGAAGTTTTTGAAGAATTTTAAATGTATGCACAGATGTATATTGATGCATTTTTTTTGTATTTTTATTTTTTTTTGTAAAATAAAAACGAAGCACGTGCACACACACACAACAGTTAAAGGAAGGGGTAAAATGAAAGTTTGACCCTCATCATCGTTTTAAAAATCTTTTGTTTTGTTTAAAAGTTTTTAAAACAAAATGAATCCCCAGCGGAGTCGCCAACTGAAATAGCCCGGATCCGAGAGGCAGCGCGTTCGCGCCCCGGCATCTGGCATCTTTCGCGTTGGAGCGACAGTTGTGTCTCGCCGTTTTTGTTTTTGTAGAGTCGCCACGCCGTTTTTATTAAGCCCAAAACATTGAAAAAGGGCATCAGTTTAAAGATAATTTTAAACTGTTTTTGTGTGATGAGATTTTGAGTTCGGAGGTCAGATGACTCCCCGGGAAGAGAATATTAGAATATTAGAGCTCACCCGAGTAGCCTCGTAAAACGAGTCTTTCGGATACCCCTAATATCCTTTAAATGTTGTGTGTGTGTGTGTGTGCTTTTAAAAATGCATGCTGTATCGGATGTCTACATTGTATGCTATGTATGGAAATGTATTGAAATAGTATAGGAAGGAAGCCTTACCAATGTTGGTTCGTGTCTGTCTTCCGGGGAATAGTGTTTGAGGTCGGAGTAGCGTTCGGTATGGATCGGGATTGCTTCGGGAGGGACCGGTTGTCCGCGGACGAGTTTCGGCGTGAGTTGAGGTTGTAGGCTGCGTTCGGGCAGGTTCGGCGTGCGTGGGGATCGTCGAGATCACTCGGGCAGAGGTTCGGCGTGCGTTGTGGTGGCAGGAGTCACTCGGGCAGAGTTTCGGCGTGCGTTGTGATGGCAGGAGTCACTCGGGCAGAGTTTCGGCGTGGTTTGGGATTGCCGGTTTGACTCGGAAAGAGCCGGGACACCGTGGAAAGACTGTGCAAGGCCTCTGAGTACCACGAGGGGCCTCAGAGTACCTCGAGAGTGCCTCGGGCGGCGCGGGAGCGTCTCGGGAGCGCTCGGGGAGGCTTCGGAGCACCACAAGGAGCTCGGAAGGCCTCGGAAGGATCCGAAAGGGGCGAGAGTGCCTCGAGAGGACTTAGAGGGGAGCCGAAGGCTAAGGGAGGAAGAGAGAAGAGGGAGGTGTGTGAAAATGAGGCGGGGGAGCCCTCTATTTATAGTAAAAATTTCGGAGCAAAGAGGTCTACGGACCTTCTTGGTTATCCGTAATTTTGGATTTCCTCGATTTGAGGGAATCTGCAATGATGGTGAATATTCTGGAATGATGGTGTCCCCTGAGCAATAAGGTCCGTACGGACCATCTTGCATGCAAAGAGGTCCGTACGGACCAACTCTGCAGGGAAGTAATCATTTCTTTCGGGATTTGAGGGAATATTGTGGACTTTAAGGGGATTTAGTAATCATTGAAACAAAGAGGTCCGTACGGACCTTAATTGCTTTTCTGATTTCCTGAAAATTCCCAAAAGGTCCTTTTGTCCCTTTTTATCCCAGGAAGGCTCCTTCCTTGGTTTGGTTGGGGGTTTGAGAGGGTTTTGAGTGCCAGAGGTCTCCGAGACTGCGTTGATGAGTCTGCGGTGTTTCCCGTGTGTTTGAAAGGGGGTGATCCAGATTGGGGTACTTAAAGTAACAGCGGTGCTTTCTGTCTGGACAGCGCTGGCCATAGACATGCTGCCTTGACCGCCCTATGTACTCGTCCCAGCATCTGAGAAAAGAGTCCTAGGCTGCAAAGGTGAGGTCTCCGGCAAGCTGACTATTGGAACGCCGTGCCCTGAAGACGATAGATCACGTCGTAGTCTGTCGAGGTAAGTGAAGATCGTCTGATTGGTCTGTTGCTGTCTATCAAGCTGATCCTTCAACTGCTGCATCATAGCCATCATGGCAGTGACCACTTCTAGTGAAATTCCAGGAAGCGTCATGGATGAAGATCCTCCCAAGTTGAGCCCCTGGTTTTGAGACGTAACAGCGCCAGATCCAATAGGTGAATGCATGCTAGATGTCATGGGCAAGCTTGACGCGTTGGTTCTTGCCCCAGTCGTAATGATGGGGGTAGACATTGCTGAAGTAGGATTGCTCATCTCGATTGGAATCTAAAAACCAAAGTTCCCGCAGACGGCGCCAAATTGTTTTGGACAAATTTCAACAATTTAATTTATCTATCAAGGATGTCTGGGCACAAATGGAATATAATTCACAAAACAAGATGAACACGAAGATGTAACGAGGAAAACCTTTGAACAATCGTTCGCAGGGAAAAAAACCTCGGGAGGCTTTAGGAAAAGCCTACCTTAACCAAAAAGTGTTATTGAATTTAGTAATTTGCGAGTACAAAGTGCAGTAGGAGTAGGAAGTATAATGTGAAACGTGAATACATGTGCATAACAAAGGATTTATATATTTGTAATTATAACCGAAACAACAACTTGAATGCCATCCCTGATATTTCGCCTAGAATCTCGCCCTTTGTTGATGATGATCAGCCGTTATCCCTTTGATTGATAAATGGAGTTGTTATGGCGCCTTGGACTAAGTCTTTGAACGGTCATGAAGGTGGATAATTCATTTATAACTCTGTTCCTGAAAAATAGGGAATATACAACAAATAATTTCAAGGTGTTACTCCAAGACGTTACCTCAAGATGGATGGTTAAGATGCGGAACATGTAAAGTGATTTGTTGGGGTGAAACAGCAAGTATCATAGATGACCCTGGAATAATGAAGATTGGAAAAGAAAAATTAGAAACAAACCAGTTACATCTGAAACAATGGAAAACAATGTTGGCTCTGTGTTTTCTCTGAAAAATAAACAATCTTGTAAATACAAGTGTATGAGAGTAAAATATATTAATGATTTTCAATTGCAACAGTAAAAAATGATACATAAAGACATCATATGTACCAGATTATGGCTTAGATTAACCAATTTCTCAATTAAAAAAAAAAACAAATATCAAACCTTTAAAATAGAGAAACTGATCAAAATTTGAGGTGATACGCACATTTCTTTTACAAAAGGAAGCAAATATAATCATAGAAACTCGAATGGAATGAAATAATATTACTCATGCTTCGGCTTTTAGGATGGGAATTGCCATTTCAACCATTTTTTAAACATTCAAAAACAAAAATATTGTAGTTATTGGACTAAAAAGCATACTTCAACAATGAAAGAGGATCAAGATTGACCAAAATAAAGATGCAACATAGACATCCCCTAATTGTGCTTCAAGGGCTTGGCTTCAAATGCAATTGATAGAAATCATTCAAAATTTGAAAGAGTTTCAATTTCAAAGCCCTAAATTTGTTAAGAATTTAGTAATTTAGGGATATGAGATTGGATTAAGAGGGAGAAAAGGTGAGTGGAGAGAAGAGATACCTGTACCGAAACCGTTTGCAACATCGTGCTGCTGCAATTGCGTGGTAATCGGAGTGCGGAGTCTAGACTTTGATTCTCTCGTTACCGCTGCACAAATAAAAGCGCAAAAGAATGTCAACCCACAAACTCCCCATAGCCATGGCACTAAGTAACTGATCTTTGGAGGAATGAATCTGGTCTTTATTCAGTCCAAGTGCTTGTTTGAGCGAGAAAAAAATGGGTGTGCTGAAATGCTTACACTTGCCTCATTATATAGTTATAGATTTATATATATATATTTAAAAAAAAAAAGAGATACAGTAAACTATCAATCACTGTATCATATTGGGATGAAGTATTTTGCACCTAGGCTTGCCCGTGGCAAAGTCTTATAACTTGCCTATGGGGTTGTGCAACGTATGCTTGAGGCTTATGCAAAGTATGCTCGCACTGATGAATGTGCCATAACGTACCCAATACCCGGTAGATCGTGGAATTTGGATTTGTTTTTGGTGAATTATTTTTTGAAAATAAACCTACAATATAAAGATTTTGAATTACTTTTTTTCATTATCAAAAATAGTAAATAAGCAAGGAAATGAGCATGAATGTAATAGAAGTAAATGAAAAAAAAAACAAATTTGAATTTTTTTTTAACATTTATTTCCTCCGTCCCACTAAAACTGATACTTATTTTCTTTTTGGTCCGTCCCACCAAAACTGATACTGTCCAAAATAGCAAAGGAATCTTCACTATTTACCCCACTCATTCTCTCTCCTATTTCACTTTTACACTCACAACATTCTTTCTCCTAACTATTCCTCCCACTAATTCTCTTTCCTATTTAATTCTTCATACTCACAACATTTTCTTTTACTTTTTTTCTCACTTACTTTTCCTTAATCTTCGTGCCCAGAAATTTGATATCAATGTTGGTGGGACGGAGGGAGTATTTATTTTGACACGGACGGAGAGGAAGTAGTACATGTTATTACCATGGATATGCACATGCTTAGGCAGAAATATCATGGCTATAGAAAGAAAAGAATATTAATAATAGGGCTTGAATGGAAAATTGTAGATTTTGTCTTTTTATTATTAATGGCAACAATCACATTGATTCACGAGAGACGGTGAAAAGTTCTTAAAGTTCACATGATGCAACAATTTTTAAATAAATCAGATGTTAATATAACTAGATGCATGGTTGAAATTTGATGACAAATTTATATGGACGATATTCATCTTTAGGATAAATGATCTCATAGTGCAATAAACGTTTATTAATTAACTAAAAGGGTGTTTCGTTGAAGCATGCTTTCCTTTTTTGACAAAAGTTAATCTTTCTTATTTTCTCCACTCATTCTCTCTCTACATTATTTTAATACTTTCACGCAATTTATAATTTACTATTTTCTCCACTAATTCTCTCTTTTATTTTCAAATTACACTCAAAATATTTTTTTTCCTCCCATTTTGATAATTTGCGTGTCCACCCAAAAGGGTGAATCACTTATTGAGACTTATTGAGACGGAGGGAGTATTCGAATTTAAGAGAGTATCTCTACTATTTCAATATCCAAATTGAATGGAAGCGGGCTCACGTGCTGACGTGTGACGTACGATTGAGAAGCGGAGCTAAAACAAAAGTGAAGATAAGTGTATCCCGAGAGCCACGTGTCAGTCTGAGATTTTCCATAAACACTTCTCAGTGGGTCCCATATTTTCTCCCCTCGTGACCGGATCTTCTTTATTTGTGTTGTGGGTAGTACTCTCTAGTCTCTCCTCTTTCTAAGTTCTGAGTTACACCGCCACCGCCTCAACAAGAGACTGCCATGGCGTTCACCGCCGCCTTCATCTCTCTTCCCTCCGCCAAACTCTCCTACTCTACCAACTCCTCCACCGCCACCTCTTCTCTCTCCTTCACCAATTCATCGAGTTTCGCCCCTCCCCTCTCCCTTAAACCCTCTCCTATACCTCCACATTATTCTATTAGAGCCTCCTCTTCTTCTTCTCCGTCCGCCATTGTCGCCGAATCCCAAGGCCTCAAGGTATCCACCCCTTCTCTCTCCACACACACACACACTAAATGCCGCATTATTTATATCAAATGCTTACTTCAATTTTGCAGATTATCTCGGTTCCAACGAAGCCGATTGAAGGTCAAAAAACCGGCACCAGCGGTCTCCGTAAGAAGGTCCGTTTTCTAGTTATTTTATTGAATTCGGTCTACATCATTTGCTCTCTATCTCTGATTTTAAATTTTCTTGCTTAAAGTTTAATACTCTGTATTTGTTAGGTTAAAGTGTTTATGGGAGAGAATTACCTTGGCAATTGGATTCAGGTGAATTTACCCTTAGTTAGCGGGAAAATCTATTTGTATCCTTGGGCTTTCATTGAAATTTTAGTGTTTCCTGTTGACCAATTTCGTTATGATTAGGCATTATTCAATTCGTTACCGCCTGAGGATTATGAGAATGGATTGTTGGTCTTAGGAGGCGATGGTCGATATTTTAACAAAGAGGCTGCACAGGTTGTATTCCAATTTATCTTTAATTTGTGACTTTGGGAAGTAGTTCCTGTGTTTTCGCCCTGAATTCTTTTCTTATCCTTGCATTTCGAATTGCAGTTAATAATTAAGATTGCAGCTGGGAATGGAGTTGGTAAAATTTTAGTTGGCAAGTGAGTTTCTTGACCCCTTGTTAAATGGATGTTCTTTAACATGTAACAAGAAATTTCTTAGATAGTTTTTAAAGGTTAAGTTATGAGCCAATGTTTTCCGGAAAACACAAGAGATTTTAAAAGTTTGAACGGTTGATTTCCAAGATTTTATACCACATTCAAGCTAAGCTTTGCCAAACACACTAATGTCTGTACATTTTGCATTAGGAACTTGTGTTACCGAAAGGCTTATGTATTTACATGGGTAGCATGATCTTTGCATACATATTTCCTTTTTATTTTTAGAAGGGGGTGTTGACTATTTTGCAATGTCCAAGTGGAGACGAATCATTGTCAGCTTATATTTCTGGATAATGCATGGATCAGGACCATTCTTTGAGATTGTTTTTACCTTCTCAGTATCTCGTATCCTTAACGATTTGGAATGCTTCTCTGTGACCTTAACTTCATGTTTTCAGAGCTGTTGAAATGCAGAAGAGTTTATGAAGTAAGTGGTTTGCCCTGCAATAAATTAGGTTCAACATAATGGTCTTTCAACATAATTTAAGTTTAAATTGGGTTCAGTAAAGGACTGAAATGTAATAAAACATAAAGGTATTAGTTGAAGTTCACATTTCCTTTAACTTTAACTCGGTCACGAATTCCGTTGAATCTCGTTTCTGCATCGCATTATCATCTGAGAAGTCTAATCTATTTGCCAAGCTTGCATAATTTTAAATTTTGATCTGCTCTAATGTTTTGGGTCTAAGTGTCTTTTACCAAATGCAAGAAAAATAATCAGTCAGTTATAAATCAAAATCCAAATTATGATTAACATAGAGGGTGAGAGACACGTTCGTGAGTTCATGATATGTATTTGTACAATGAATGTACATTTAATTGCACAAAGCGTTCCTAAGAACAAATTTTGTGAAGCATGTTTGGTTGCCATTACTGTATTTCACTTAATTGATTGAATGATACTGAATTTAATATTATATTATTGAAGGGAAGGTATTCTGTCTACTCCTGCTGTTTCTGCTGTTATAAGGAAGAGAAAGGTGAGATTGTGTTGTTTCTTTGCTTTCAGCAGAGTTGTTTCACTTGGAAGATTATAATTTTTCCTTTTCTTTTTTCACAGGCCAATGGAGGTTTTATAATGAGTGCAAGCCATAATCCTGGTGGGCCTGAATATGACTGGGGTATCAAGGTGAATCACTCTTCCTCATTTTCAAATACTAGAGCCTCAAACTTTCTTGTAGCTCTAAAGTCTCAACCATCTCCTAGTTTTTCATATCATAAAATCAATTCACAATCAGATTTAGATTGGCTTAACTATGAGTATGACTTCAATGGCGATCTCAAATAATTTGTGATGCTTAAAGAAAATCTAGTGTCTGTCCCCGCAAATGTTTGAAGTTACTATCTTTCACATATGTCAAGCCTAAGCATGTTTCGGTATATGATCTTTCTGCAGTTAGATGACCGCCATGTAAAAGTAGTTGTAGAATAAGAGTTACAGTTCCATAAAAGATATATTTTGACACAAATTTTGTTTATGATTGCTCAGTTCAACTACAGCAGTGGACAACCAGCGCCTGAGTCCATCACTGATAAGATTTATGGCAACACTCTTTCTGTATGTGCTTGATCCTATATGTCCCTTTAAACTCACTCAGTTATGGCACAGTTTTCTCTTCTTTTTGTTTGCTTTTTTCATGAAGTGGAAATTTCAAATTGTTTTGGAGTTCCCATTCTGCTGCTTATTGTCTTTTTCTGCTTCATGACTTAATTTTTCAAGGTCTTAAGTAGTTTGATCAAAATATTAAATTTAATTTATACATAATGCAGTGATGACTAAATTGATACTAGTGGATTCACAACTTACAGAGTCTGGTACTATGTCTGTTGTAAATATTTAAAGACCAACTTATATACTAAATTATAATGTCAAAGAGATGTCGATCAATGTCCATCATACCCTGAGACCATTACCGTATGACTTAAACTTGCTCTTGGGGAGAGAAACAAGCAAACGAGCGAAGGTGGGACATAATGCAGTAATTACACATACTTCCTGACATGTGATAGTTATATAATTAGGTAGCAGTTGCATGCAGGAATACTTGGACCCCGGATCTTGCAGAGCCAAAGCTTTGATATCATGTCATTGTCATGAACATCTTTAAGCTTCACAAATTACAAGTATACTTGAATGCTTCATGCATGCTAACTAGCAACTAGCATACTGTCATATGGCAGTAGAAAAGACCGAATGACTGCAACATATTTGCAGAATCTGAGATTGGTTCAGTAATATTTACTAGTTTCTGATCCACAGTTGAAAGGCTTCATGAAGTAAAACTTCATAGTAACTCAAGTCTGGATTTGTTTCTCATCTTAACTTGCTTGCACATTCTGCTCCTTTAGATTCTTTGTTCCCATTTCATTTGTCTGAGCAGTTGGATTTTAGGTTAATTTTTGAAGTGGTAGATCTGTACAACTTGTGTTTTTGTTTGTTCCAATTTCGGTCTCTCGAGTGTTGTGCCAGTGCTACTAGAAGATGCAACCAAGCTTGTGTTTCAGTATTATGTTTTACTACTTTAGATTCTGCAATTGAATTTCAAATTGCAAAGTGCATTGCAGATTTCTGAAATAAAAATGGCAGAAATTCCAGATGCTGACCTCTCTTCTCTTGGAGTAACAAAATATGGGAATTTTAGCGTTGAAGTAGTTGACCCAGTGTCTGACTATTTGAATCTGTTGGAGGTAAGCAAGAAAAATGCTGAACCATCAAATTTTTAACATGACAACTCTACTGACGTGCTATCGTCTATATGGGGATTTTGCAGGATGTATTTGACTTTTCATTGATCGGAAATCTTCTTTCACGGTCAGATTATAGGTATCAGTTACATCTTGTGACCTAGAACTTAAAGGTTATAACTAATTAAAACTAATTTACCTTTTATCAGCTTTTTGTTACATTTAGAGTGTGACTTTGTTTTTGGGGTGTGGGGCGGGGAGAAGAGAAACTTTAGGACACTGATTTATTACATGTTACTACATTCAGGTTTACATTTGATGCTATGCATGCGGTTACAGGCGCTTATGCAAAACCCATTTTTGTAGACAAGCTAGGGGCTAGTCTGGTAAGTTAACCCATCTTTAATTTTGTGGTTAAGTGAACTTCAACCAATATTGAAATTTCTGATGGAATTTCTTGTAGGATTCAATATGTAATGGAGTACCATTGGAAGATTTCGGGCATGGCCACCCTGATCCTAATCTTACGTAAGAGAGTGATTTAATTAGTATTCACACTTACTAAAAATTGTCATTAACTTTCACTTGTTTTGGAAAAGATATGCTAAGGATTTGGTCAACATCATGTATGGCGAGAATGGACCGGATTTTGGAGCTGCAAGTGATGGTATGTCTTGGGCAGAAGGTTGTTTTAATGGTCTTTCTGCTATTCCTGTGCCTTGTTCATTTGCCTGCTCCTCTGCTAATTTGCAGGAGATGGTGATAGAAACATGATTCTTGGTAGAGCCTTTTTTGTGACTCCTTCAGACTCGGTTGCAATTATTGCAGCTAATGCACAGAAAGCCATTCCATACTTTAAAGATGGACCCAAGGTAGAGAAGTTTTGCAAACTTCATTTCCTCTTTCGCATGATACTACATTACTCGAGTTCTTGCTAGTATTTTCCTATGACATTAAAGTACTCGAGCTCTCATTTCTCTAGGGTTTAGCTCGGTCTATGCCAACAAGTGGTGCCATTGATCGCGTTGCTCAGAAATTGAAGCTTCCATTTTTTGAGGTGTAGTGCTTTGTTCATTTGTTCTTAAGTTACTTGGATAACTATATAGAGGCCCAATGCACGAGTCTTCCATGCTGTGGAGTTTGAAAAGGGTCTATTATGGGAGGAAGCATTCTATATTTATTAAAGTTCTTTGGTCCTTGCAAAGTGATATACTATGTTACTGAGAATTGTAATCTTGTTTAGGTACCCACTGGTTGGAAATTCTTTGGAAATTTGATGGATGCTGGAAAATTATCAATTTGTGGGGAAGAAAGTTTTGGAACCGGTTCTGACCACATACGAGAGAAGGATGGTATCTGGTATATATTTGAGTTTTACCCACCAAAGACTTTCTGTTTTCTTAATATTGATACACTTGTATCAAGGTCTTGATCCTGATTTTTGAAATATCAAGAAGTTCCTTTTCATTGGTAATCCTGTTAATGCTATAGCCTAGTTGGTGAGTATATTGGTGCTGTAGTCTGACATGTTGACCGTGCTAATCCTGATCAAAAGATTTTGCTCGTAGATGCTGACAAGTTTGTGATATTCCTTTATGTCTTCAAGCGCACTGCTACTTGTTTTTTCTTCTAGATTTTTTTCTTTTCGTCCCAAGATTTAATTCTTAGTTGCATGGTTACTTTTGGTTGTTTACCAGTCTATAGAAACATGGGGCAACCAGTTAATCTTGCTTCATCATATGCATTGTTTAACTCTTCGCATTCTTCACTTGAAACTGTCAAAGTTACCGTGACTGAGTCAGTATTTGTAATTGGCAGGGCTGTACTAGCTTGGCTTTCCATAATTGCATATAGAAACAAGGACAAGAAACCTGGAGAGAAACTGACTTCTGTCTCTGATGTTGTAATGGAACATTGGGCAACTTATGGAAGGAACTTCTTCTCTAGATATGACTATGAGGTAGTTGTCGTAAGCCATTGTAATATCATGTTTATTTAATACCTTTCTGAAGTAAAAACATATTTAGTTGCAACAGTCACCAGCCTCGTTTTTAAACTGCAATGTTCTGGTGTGAACTTTGAGTTCAGGAATGTGAATCAGAAGGAGCCAATAAAATGGTAGAGTATCTCAGAGATTTGATTTCTAAGAGCAAGGCAGGTGACAAATATGGTGAGTTCTCTATCATCGTCCAAGTAGAATCTAGCTCTCATCTTATCGTTAGATCATAAACTGATGTCCCATTGCAGGAGCTTATGCCCTTCAATTTGCCGATGACTTCACATATACTGACCCTGTAAGCTAAATCACATTTGCAATAGTCATGCTTTCTTTTAATTCATTCTGTTGGCATAAATTCGTAAGCTGTTATAATCTGGATACATCATTTTAATCTTGTATATATTTACAGGTAGATGGAAGTGTAGTATCAAACCAAGGTGTTAGATTCGTCTTCACTGACGGATCCAGGATCATATTTCGTCTATCGGTCAGCATTTATTTGTTTTGTTTCTTCAGTCTTTTGGAGTTCGTTTCCTTACCCTGCAGATGGTAGACATCTGGATGGAACTAACTTGCCAACTTCCACATTATAGGGAACTGGTTCGGCAGGTGCAACTGTTAGAATCTACATTGAACAGTTCGAGCCAGATGTGTCCAAACATGATTTGGATGCGCAAATTGCCCTAAAACCTTTGATAGGTTCGTTCGTTATAATTTCATTAGCAATTTCCCATCACATTTCTTTGTCGACTTATTCACCTTGGTTATGTTCTCAGATCTCGCGCTGTCTGTCTCAAAATTGAAGGACTTCACGGGAAGGGAAAAGCCTACAGTTATCACATAGAGAATTTTTGTGAATCTCAAATGATGGAGTTTCTGTTGTAACAGGTTGGGTATTCCTCATTTCTTCTGCATATTTACTATCTTTGTTCAGCTTTTTACGAGTATTTATTGAAGAGAGGCAGTCATATTCTTATGAACAATGAATGCCACTATGTAAAGTACATGTAATTTCTTATATGAAATAAAATTATCATCTCTCTTCATTTTAAATAAATATATAAGGAGTACTCTACTTTTTATAATCAGAATCATCTTATCCTTACTAATTTGTCTCTTCCTCAATAGTAGATGTAAAATATGAATATGTCTCGCACTCCTGCTACCTTGGCTAATTTTGTATGTGGGGTCTATAGACTATAGTCCTGCATTGCTCCAGATCTGACATTGTTTACTTCATGTTGTATGTAGTATTTGTATACTTAAATTGCTACATGCCCTGAAATCATTGCATTAGAAATAACAAATACTTTGGAGTAAAATTGTTTATAGAATCAACAGTGCATGGATTGATCTCTTTGTTGCAAATTGTAGGTACTGCTTCCTTACTTTTCGTCAATATCATTCATTAATCAATATATATACATATGTATCCCCCATTCAAATTTAATCACTTAGCAAATTTTTATTTAGAAGATCTTAACTTTAACTGCTAAATTGTCCTAACCTTCCTGTTTGAACAGCCCTTGCCAAATGCATATGTACCAGTATACACCTTGAACCAGGGGAAGCAGGTGCAATAATGAAATTCTTTTCTTTGAATCCCCTTACTTCAGTTAGTTATTATGCTAAGTGTCAACAGGCATCTAAAGACTTGTCATTTGTGAGAAGTGCTAAGTGCACTTATTGACTTCCACTTACTTTGGAACACTATCTACATTAATTATATAGCTTCACAACAGCATCCTTTGAGTAAGCTGTTCATACTTAGAGGGTATGGAGAATGTTCCCCAATAAAACAACTTTGGTTATGGATTCAAAGTCTAAATTATCTTCTAATATCTTCGTACTTCAAGGACACGGAGAATGCTCCCGGTA
This sequence comes from Adenophora triphylla var. japonica, assembly GCA_022495995.1. Classification (NCBI taxonomy): domain Eukaryota; kingdom Viridiplantae; phylum Streptophyta; class Magnoliopsida; order Asterales; family Campanulaceae; genus Adenophora; species Adenophora triphylla. Next base: position 51,213 of record JAFEMH010007531.1, on the reverse strand, counting down.
AACAACTGAAATTATAAAATCAAAGTCTAACTCAACTTCTAACATCGCATTGAGGTCTACGCATTATGAAACATTAACCATTGGTGGATGTTTTCACTCTAAATAATGGTCCATGTAGGACCACTCAACTTTGTAGGCTGGAACCTCATACATGTTCATCGTTGTTATCCTAGGGCACCGCACCACGAGGTGTCATTTCTTTGGACTTTCTGGATTGTTCCCTATTGCTCAATGTCGTCTCATGACTCTCATCTGTTTGATTTTGGACAATCATATTTTCATGATGGAGCTTGTAGGACCACGTGTATGTGGGAAGCAAGTGTACAACCAGGACAAGATAACCACCATCTTCACTTATATTGGAAATTTAGTGGCAAAAAATTCCAATTTTGTCCCTGACCTCTGTCCGTTTTTTCGTCTTTTTTGTATTTGTCCCTAAATCACAGAGTTTCTTAGTGGTACACCGTTTCAACTTATGTAAATGTCATAGGTTGGAAACGATATCGAGAAAAAAAATAGTGTAGGTTCTAATACGAAAAAATGTCAAGGTCAGGGACGAAATTGGTAATTTTGCTGAAAATCATTCGTTCATTTGGCCAACTCCTCTTTGGAAATTCAAGCCAACGATTAAGCCTCCGAGTGCCATCTCAGCAGCATGCACTAAATCACAGAGTTTTGATAGTGGTACACCGTTTTTATTCTGCTCTGAAATTAATCATTCCTCGGACTAGAAAGGTTTACTTTCTAAGGAATTGACGTTTTCTAGTTGCTCCAATAGTAGTTCCTCTTTCCATTGTTTGTAGGAGTACATACGGGTATGGCTCCGACTATTCCCGGAGCTCGCCCCTGCAGATGGACCTCCGAGTGTCATCTCAGCAGCATGCACTAAATCACAGAGTTTTGATAGTGGTACACCGTTTTTATTCTGCTCTGAAATTAATCATTCCTCGGACTAGAAAGGTTTACTTTCTAAGGAATTGACGTTTTCTAGTTGCTCCAATAGTAGTTCCTCTTTCCATTGTTTGTAGGAGTACATACCCTGCAGATGGACCTGTTCCCACATGTTAATGATGGCCTGTTAAATGCTGGAGACCCTTCTCTTGTGTGATGAGAATGACCTTTCACATGTCAAGTAGAATTATTGTATTTGATCATAAAGCTCACAACACTCTCCAAAGGTTTTTATGCAGTCTACCCCTGTGGAAATTGATATCATTGCTATTTGTCACTTATCAGGGAAGCACATATCTTCAATTAAGCATTAGCACATTATTTAGATAGGATTTGTTCTCCAGGAAATAAAAGGGCATAAAGGCCAACTTGTATGTGCTGATAGTTAGTTGATTCTTTCACTGTAGTTATTTTCAAGGTTTTTTCTTTGCCAACATATAGTGTTTTTTTTTTTTTGTAGATCTATTAGTGAGACATCCATTGATACAAAGAGTAGGTTGGTACCTTAATGGTATTCTAGCAAGTTATGTCAGGATTTTTTATGGTTTTTCTTACCTCCCCTGCAGCCACTTCTGAATAGATATATTGGCCAAAACCTATTGCAAAAAGATAAATGATTCCTCTTATTCAAAGTCAAACATGTATTAGGTCTAGCACTTTAGCTTTTAAGCCAACATGAGTACTATTATCAAGAAGGGGTTGGTTTGATTGGGTGCTTGTATTAGCTGAAACGTGTCCATATTCTATGGTATTTCATTAGCAAAGGTAACACACTTTTAAAACAGTTACTTATGTAACCAACCTACAGCAGATAATCCAAGACCAAAATCAATTGGGATTTCCTTGCTCCCCATAATACTACAGGATCTATCTAACTTAGCAGAGCCACTATGAAATAATGGTGCAGTTGAGACGTAAGCCGTAATTTTTTGGATAAAGAGACGAATTTAACTGTGTTTGTCCAAAACATGATATAGTTATCCTCTAACTATAGTATTTTTAGATCCAGTTTTGTTGGATCATTCAATTCGTGGGATTGGATGTTCGTGAGAACTTGTCTGTCCCACTTTAGTTCTCCACAACACTGTATCCACTCCATCATGTTAGTTGCTTCTAGTGATGGACCTTCATGTTCCTACTCCTTCCCCACCTTAATGTGTCTTGTACTGAACAAGAATTTAGAAATAATGTTAGTTTTGAAGTAATATTAGCCAAATATCAAATCAAGTGGACATGGGTCCAAATTTATTCTTGATGAGGACACTTTGGACGCAAAACTTAGAATTGATGGTAAATATGGTGAACTATTGCCCTTGGCAGAGAAATATGTAGAAAACATGTCATTTAGGAAAATTTGTTTTGCTAAAAAATGCACGAAACATGTATAGTGAATTCCAAAAGAAATGTCTACTGACAATGGCATTATATTTAGCAGTGGCAGCTAAATTTTGGAAGACATATTCTCATTTTGTCCTGTATAGAGATCAGGTAGTAGACTTGTTGTAATAACTCGTAGGAGAGTGCTTATATGAAAGTACTTTTAGTGCTCACGGCATTTTAATTCAAACTCCCTCCTCCCATAAAGTTGTTCCCATTTGCCATTTTTCTTTGTCCCAAAAAGATAGTCCCATTTCCACAATTGTTAGGTTAAATCATTCCAAAATTGCCAACCAAGGATGAAGAGGAAGAGGAAGAGGAAGAGGAAGAGGAAGAGGAAGAGGATGAGAGATAACCAAGGAAAAAGAGGAAGAGGAAAAGGAAAAGGAAAAGGATGAGAGGTAATCAAGGGAGAAGAGGGAGTATGGAGTAATAAGTAAACATCAGTAAAGTTAGTGATGGAAATGAAAATAGGTTGTTAAAATGTTTAAATATTCCAATGGGACTATCGTTACGGGGCGGAGGGAGTATAAAAAAGTAAATAAAAGTTTCTGTAGATATGCCAATAGAAACGCTATATTGAATGGGAAAAAACTTCACCGTAATGAAATATGAGAATTATTAGAGAAATGATAGAAAACTGAGATAGTAGAAACCTAATGAAGGTGTTTACTAGTCAAGTCTGGAAAAAGCTCCAAAGACCTGAAACTATGTGCTTAACTCTTTTCTTAGGTCCCCTTGTCACCAGCAGCTCTTGTCCGGTGACAAATGATGACGTAGAGCAGAAGAATAAAGAGAAGAAACTAGTTCCCGGTCAGCAAAGAAAGCCACTGAGCAATGAATGGAGCGGAGGTAGTGGGAAGGAGAAAGGACAAGTTGTTGTGTTTTATTCCAAAATAGCAAGAGTGGTTGCCTTGGTTATACTTGGCTCTGGTTGCCTGAATTCTGCTAACCCCTTCTTATTAAGGTTGATATACACACCATGTTATCATCTGATTATTTAATACCAAGTTGTGGTGATATCCTTTTGCCTCAAACTGAAATTGTAAGAGAAAAAGAGCCAGGATGCTTCATTGTTAATTGTATTCTTGCAAATAGTTATTCATACGCGTTCACTTTGTGGACCAGACCAGACTTTGTCGGTGCTAAAGATTACCAATGTGCTCAATGTTATTATTTGAGAGTAATGATTTTAGTTTTAAATTTGATTTATGAAGAATATATGCGATTGTCTTGCCATTGGTAGATAATTCGATAGACCATTAAGTAAACTTTTGCTAGAACTCCTGTTTGCTTACCTTTTATCAAGCCATCATTTATGTAGTGAGCAGAAAAAGAAGCTATTTTGCCTTTTGTGTATATCTTGTTGAGGTCAATGTCTATGAATGAATATACAAAACATTGATCAAGTTCAGGGACAGTTTTTATGTTCTAGCCAGTGCATTTGCGACGTTAATTAGTCAGGTGTTATCTGTTTACATTACAGAGTTATTTTGTTCATTTTAGCCCAGTTTTCTCTCTGTGTGCGGGTCGCAATTCTACGTGTGTCAGGCGTTAAAAGATTTATATATCTCTAGAACCCATTGCCTGCATCTAATTTGTGCTGAATGCAGAATTCTACAAGACCATTGCTTTTAAAGCGATTTCTGTTACCAAATTTCACCGGTTTATTACAGGTTTTGTACGAGTTTGAGTTTTTGCCAACCCTACGGAGGCTGGGGGTTTAAGTTACTCCTGCCTCAAAATTGATGTTCAAAAACTTTGCAAATTTGTTCATTCTTTATTTATTTTATGGACATATATTTTGAGACGGAGGAGTTAATTTTGAGACGGAGGAGTTACTTATTTTTAAATGCTCATTAGATACCCAATATGATCTCCTACAACTCTCACCACACAGACCTAACAAGACATGCTAAAATACTTGCTAATTATGGCTATCTTGCTGGCCGTAGGCAAAAATAAATAAAAAAATATCAAGATGTCACATCCTCCCTTTTGTTTGATTATAGTGCTGTTCACTTATCTTTACACTCACCTCTGATTTTTTTATTTATTATTATTTTTAATTTTTTTTTTAATTAATTGAAGCTGTATGATGAGCTAAAATTCTTTGGCTATCTTTATAATCACACATTAACAATTACTAATATTATTATTGGTTGATATTGTCTATTCAGTTTACAAGGGATTAACGTTATTATGAAAATCTCATGCTTTTGTCAAAGTCGAGAAGCATAACATTAATAACAAAAATTAGAACCCAGTTTTAACAGCTTGCACATAGTCGTCTTCATTTGGTAATCAGGAAACAATCTCTTTATATTTTAATACTAGTAAAAGCCCGTATCCGATGACACATTTTTTTTTTTTTTTAAATTATTTTTTTTTTAAGGGAAAAATGGAAAAGAGACAACTTAGTGAGGGCAAAATGAAAAATTTGGCATTTGAAACTGTTCATTGTACTTGTATTGTAGCAGACCCGTTTCCATTTATACTATAGATAGGGGCAAAGGCCAGTAGCGAATTCAGGAATTTTCATTAGCATGGATCAAAAAAATTAATGTCACAATTTATGATGGTATTTGATAAGCAAAACATTTTCTTCTAATAAATTAATAATGCAATACAAGAAAACATAACTCAAATATTTTTCTAGACTTTATCATTTTGAACAATTTGTTGAATGAGCTATTTGTTCAAAGTTGCTCCACTTGAAATACTTGATAATGTCTTCTTTGATATTGATTATACTATCACAAGGGCAAAACGGAACAACTACTATAAGAACCAACAAATGGGTCAATTGTGAACAAAATAGCACATTGTGAGTGAGGGGTAAACTTACACGGATATGATATATAAAAGTAAGAGAAACACCCATAAAACTACTTACGAAAAGGCACCATTGTTGCAGTCATATATTCAATGCGCTTAAACTATATTCTAATACTAAGATGGAAGTGTTCGATTTTTCATAAGCAAAGATTGTTGAATTACAACTTCATTTCTTATGCTATCAAATGTTTCCTTCTCTATGTATGTTATCATGCAATCGTTCATCCAATCATTGTCCATTTTATTCCGAAAACTACTCTTGATAAACTTCATTACAGAAAATACTCTTTCCACCGTGGCAATTCCAACAAGCAAAGTTAATGTCAACTTTATTAGTAAATAAACAAATGGATAAATACCATCTTTCTCCAACTCAACCATTTTTTTTTGCAAGATTTCCAATCCCTTTCAAATTAGAGAAGTCTTCATTAGAGCGGACATCATATATAAATATAATTCTCAAGTTGGTTTTCAAGCACAATGATGTCCATCTCTAAAAAATCAGTTGGATAACACTTCGCTAATTGAATTAGTCTTGCCTTGTTAAATGTGGAGAGTAAGTTCCTCGGATCAAGACAAACCATGCTCAGAATCAACTTCGTATTTTTCTTATCAAATCGATTGGTTAACTCTTGAAGTTGCAAATCTATCAAACTATAGTACAAATCAACCTTATATCGGTGTAGATTTGTGCACACTTCCCCATTGCGCCTTGGTCTCCCTCGAGCTACAAATGTACTCCCTCCGTCCCACTTCAAATGGTCCAATTTCCTTTTTGGGACGTCCCACTTCAATTGGTCCATTCCATAAATGGAAAGTTTTCCATATATTTATACCCTTATCATTTCCACATATTTACAAAAAAATCAATCATTAACTTACTATTCTTCCCACTCATTCTCTCTCCTATTAAATATTTTTAACTTTTGCATTTTCTCTCCTATTCCCTACCACACATTTAACTTTTACATTTTCTCTCCTCTAATTTCTACCCACTTTATTTATTTTTCTTAAGAACCGTAAAATAAACCAAGGGACCATTTGAAGTGGGACGGAAGGAGTATCTTACATACTTAGAATGGTCAAATTATGCTTTCCGCAAAATTTGTGGACTTCATTCATTAACGTCTCCCAACCACCTTCTCTCATATCTTGCAACCGTTGCTTGGAAATACTAACGAGAGTCATGACATTTACAATGTCTTGATCTTTCTTTTGTAAGGCTTGTGATATATCATGTGTGATCCCCAAAATGGATTTCATCAAATGCAAAAAGGAAAACAAACTCAAACTGATGTATGACATCAATAAGAATATTGACATTCCCTCAAATATCTGAACATGTGGCAGCCTCCACCATGATATCAAGAAAGCGTACCAACGAAAAAAATAAAGTAAACAAATTAATAATTGATCCAAAGTGTGAGCTCCAACGAGTGTCCCCGGGCCATTAAATAGTCTCTTCCTGATTCAGACCACGCCCTGTCTTAAATTCACCATCAATAATTGCTTGAGCAAGCATTTGCATTTGAACAGTTCAAAACATATCACTACGGTTGAAAGAAACTTCAATAATGTTTGACAAATTAGAAAGATGACTAAATAAAGAGCACACATCCTTATGGTTTTTCACCACAACTACAAGAGTCAACTAGAGTTGATGAGCGAAATAATAAACATAATAAGCTGATTCATTCTCTGCAATAATGAGACTTTTCAAGCCATGAAAATCCCCTGACATATTGCTAGTCTCATTAGAGGTGACAAGTTGTACTCGACCGTACCAACCAACTCGTATACCAACTCGTACTAATTATAATTGGTTCAAAAAGTCGGTATACCGAACACTTGGTACGGTAGTACCGTATCAATTATGTCTAATTGATTGGTACATGGTACGCAAAAATAACTTTGATTGATATACCGGTTGTACCGACTTTATTTATTAAAAATAATTATATATATATAATAATAATAATATAATATAATATAACGAAGAACTAGTTTATGCTCCGCCTTCTTTTTTAGCGTGTGTACATACTTGTGTCTAGTCTTTGTAATCCTTTTTGCAAGTATGATATGTGACCAATGGAATGAAAGTGATCATTTGGTTAACGCATAGCAAATATTACTGTTATTCAGCTTTTGAGATCACTTAGCTACTGGCGTATGAATGGTTGCAATTTAGCTATTGAACCTCCTCTGCGTTATTCAGCTTCTTAGGAGTTGCAAACAGCTTGCAATAGATGGGAGAAGTTGCGTTAATATAAACATTGTTTATACCTTTTATCATAATGTTATTTTAATAATTTTTTTTCTTGTTATTCAATTTTGAGGGAGTCCGGGGGAATATGAACTCTCTAACATCAACTAATTAACGATTGTAATCATTCGCATTCGGAGCTGTTGCGTTTACTAGTATATTATGTTCAATCAGCTGCTAATCTGTTTTATTCTGAAACTAAAGGCTGTTTACTTCATTGTATTCCATTATGATGTTTTAGTTTCAAGACTTTCTGTAGCGATTGTGATCTTTTAGTTTCAAGACTTCTATTGCACTTGTGATTGTGCACAAAATCTGGGGAGAAACGCGTTTCTTCGTCGCTTATGGAGAAACGGGGCTTGTTATGTCGCGCGACATACCTAGCCACAAAAACTGGATATCACTTCATCAGCTTCTGGATATCCAGAAGCTTTGGAGGGATATCGAAGCTTTGGAAAGGATATCCGAGAAACCAAATATTTTTCTGGATATCCTTTACAAAGCTTCGATATCCATATTCAATGTTCTGGATATCCAGAAGCTTTGTAAAGGATATCCAGAAAAATACTTGATTCTGGATATCCTTACAAGCTTCTGGATATCCATTTCAAAGCTACGGATATCCAGAAGCTTTGTAAGGATATCCGAGCTGGCTACTTATGTCGCGCGACATAACAAGCCCCGTTTCTCCATACGCGACGGAGAAACGCGTTTCTCCCCAGACGCACTCGTGATTGTGATCTTTTAGTTTCAAGAATTTCTGAGTTTTGAAGTGATTTCTATTTACTTCATTGGATGTCTATCATTGTATTCCATTATGTCAATTCATATGTTCATAAATTTCATGCTATGAATGCATTTTTTTTTGTTTATGTTTACATATGGTATATTCGAATACCAACCGTACCAACCAAGTACCAACCGTATCAATATACTTGGTATACCGACTTTTGTGGTTGGTACTGGTACATATTTTTGTATACCAATTCATACTTGATTGGTACATGATATACGTAAAATACAGTCGGTATACCAACCGAACCACCCCTAAATCCCATCATATCCTTGCCCACTTATATTTGACAAACTAAGCTAATGTTTCATGAGAAGAGATTCGATTGCAATCAAGGACAATGAAGTAGTATCCTTTACATTGTAGACACCTCATTCTGAACCAATAATTACATGATTATACTACTCTTCGTCCCTCTTTTATGTTTTGATGAAAGCATATTAGTTTCGTCATGTTTCGTTAAGTTTCTAACTAACCTTGTTAGTTTTGGACTTAACTGAAATAATGAAATAAACTGAAGAGGACAGAATAGTCAACAGACTAGTTGTCCCGCGCGGAACAGGCGTGTCTCGCGCGAGACAGCCCCTTTGCAGGATGCGCAGAATCACTTTCCTTCTCCGTTTCAACTTCTTTTATTGATAAATCTTATCCAATCCGGGTATTCAATGATATTTGAGTTCTGGAAGCTTTCTTGGGAGGTATCCCAATCCACCTTCTACCTCTCCAAATCCCTATAAATACTTGATGACTTTCAGTATTTCAGAGGTCCCTGATTTCTAATCGAAAACACATAACACACACCATTTGCTGGTTTCTCTCTCTGAAAGATTCCGCAAATCACTCAAAAACAAACACCTAAATTCATTTATCAACCTTGTTGATCAACGAACGTCGAAGATTCTTAGCCTAGAATCAAGGCGAAGCTCTATCCAAATCCTTTCTCGATCGAGAAGAAAACACTAGAACCACGTTCTTAAGAATACAAGGTAAACTCTTCTGCTTTTATTCTTATTCTCAATCTCTCTTTCTAAACGATTTTAGAGTAGTGTAATCCTATCAAAAGGGTTAGCTTAGAGTCCCTTCAATCAATGGAGGCGATCTCGAAGCATACAACCCGACATTCCTAATTAAGAAATTAATTAGGGTTTTCCTGTTTTTATTTAATTGTTGTTTAAATTGATAATATCCCTTAAAGCAAGACCGATCTCCGGATTGGGTGGATGCGGTGCTCTTCGACCTTCCAAATCCATCACTTAAGCCCCGAACCCAAATCTTTCAAAAAGGTTTTTCTTATTGTTTTCCTAAATAAATGATAAGTGGCGACTTTGTTATTCAAATAAAATATCAATGCTACAGTTTTGGCGACTCTACTGGAGAATTATTAAAATTAAAGTGACTTAGACTTGCGTCAATTAAGGGAGATTTTCAAAAAAATCGTTTTCTTATTCGGTTTCAGGTAGACATGTCCAAATAGAACCGGGAATCGACGGAACCGGCGGGTAGAACCGGAATCGGGAATCGACGAGAACCGGGAACCGGGAACCGAACGTAACCGGGAACCGGATTGAAACGGTTCGAATACGAATCCACCATATTGGGAACCGAGGAACCGGCGGAACCGGGAACCGGCGATTTTGAAATCGGGAACCGAAAATTGATCAAGGTAAGCTAAATGTAATATTTAGCATTTATTTAGTATTTGTACTTGTAGTGTAGTGTTGTTTTATTTAAATTAGACTAGAATTTAGATAAATATTGTAATATAAACTATAGAGATATAGGCTCCTTTTGTCTACCCTTGAATTATAAAAGGGAAAGACTTGGTTGTCCCCCTCATTGTAATATTTTCAATTATATTAATAAAATTATAAGGGTGCCGCCCCTTTTTTTTCCTAAAAATATTGTTAGAATTTTTATTTTATCTTTAATAATATACTAACCAAATTTTGTCCACTTCTCATTCTTTTCAAAAACATACTCCCCAAGTGAAAAAAAAAAACAGATTAGTTAGCGTCTTTAGTGTCTTAAGAGGTTTGACTTAAAAAAAAAAAGTTAGATGGTGATGGAACCGGTGAAACCGGTGGAACCATTGGAACCGAAACCGGCGGATAGAACCAAAAACCGGATTAATATGGTTCGAATACGGTTTCGGCTATTTGAAAACCGGGAACCGGCAATTCCGGAAACCGAAATCGGAACCGTTTGGACATGTCTAGTTTCAGGCTTGTCCCGCACGAGACTACCCATTGTCTCGCACGAGACAATGCCTCGGTAGTTTATTTTATTTAAATAATCGATTGTTATTTGAACTGCGTGAGATTGGTTTTTGATTAAAGTCCGGTCCATGGAGGATTCGCGAGTTGTAATTTAAATTAAATTATTTATTTATTTCTCTCTCTCTCTCTCTTTATGTGGAACTACGACGGCCTGAGTCTTCCTAAATTGGGAGAAACATAGGCAACCACTTGGTGAGACCATTATCTGTTTTTTTAGTTTTTTTTAAAAAAACTCTCTATTTTTCTCTATCACCTAGAATTGACTCTCACGCATGCGCACTCATGCTTATATCTATCATTGCACTACATACCCTTGATAAACCCGGGACCCACACTAAGGACGGATGACGGTAACCACCTAGTCGCCGGTCTCTCCGAAGTTGGATCATCCCACTCCGTGTCTTCAATCCACCTAGATTGTCATATCGCGGGGAGCCTAGCCTTCCAGCCCTGCATCAACCACATATCATGTAGATTTACTTTTTAGGACACTCCGTGATCGGTCGGTTTGATCTTGGAGTCTTTGTAATCCCTTGTCAAGATTGTGTTTTGTGCAATAATCCATGGAAAAGAAATCAATAAATTATCGCATCGAAATTGTCGCTTCGAAAACTCCCCTATGGTTGTCCCTTCGGATTTGCCCCTAAAAGAGAAAAATTTCTCACCAAAATTATTGCATAAAACTCGATGTTACTTAAGATTACCTTGACCCCTAGGTACTTAGGTTTGGTTTTTGAATGTTAGAAACCCCCAAAACGGATTTTCCGTCCGACCAAAACTAGGGTTAAAATCAGAAAAATGTGACTTTTCGTGGTGTTGTCTCGCGCGAGACTACTTGTCCGTGTGAGACAAGTGTTCGGTCTTTTCGTGTTTTGGCCAAAACCTTCAAGCCTTCATACACCCTATTCAATCGACTTGTTGGGACTCGATCATCGTTTAACACGGTTGCTACACATCTAGGTTCTTCGCCAAAGCTCGACACAATGTCTGCTTCTCCTTCTATCACCAAGGCCAAAATCAAGGAAGCTAATGCCGAACTCATCCAAGCCCTGCTTAAGATGGATGAACAAAGCAAGAAAATTGATGAGAAAAACGCCCAAATGGCTGAACAAAGTGCCCAAATGACCGCCCTCATGAAAGAACTCCACGAGTTGAAAGTCGAGAAAGAAACAAAAGAAGAAAGTTGAATCCTCATTCGATGAAGAGGAATCATATCCCAAGAAGAATAGGAAGAACAAGAAGTCAAGCAAGAAAGAGGAAGAATCTGATTCATCCTCTTCCTCATCCTCCTCCGATGATGAGAGACATGTCTCCAAGAGTACTAAGATCAAAAAGGAAGGTAGTGATGAAACTACTAAGCTTGGTGACCATGTTACTAAGAACTACCTTGAGAAGAAAATTGAAACCTTTAACACTTCAAAAAGGTCATTCGTTCCATTTAATCTCGATGCTCTTCAACAATCCATCACCAAGTTTCCTCGCAATTACAAGACACCCGATATTGCCAAGTTTAATGACACTACTTGTCCTCGAGCTCACGTTGATGTTGGGTTTCGAGGGTCCATGCGCAGCGGAATAATGCAAATAACTCGAAAAACCCAAAGCCCTAGGAATCGTTCTAGATGATTAATTAAGAGTAATGATTTAGAAATACCAACCTTGTGTGCTTTTTTCATTGATAAACGTGACCCAACTCCAGATTGACGATCTTGTGAATCCTTGATGAACGATTGTCGAATAACGAACGGAAGATCTTGAAGAGCGAAGATCCTCTATGTGTATCCACGCGATGAACGAACCCTAAAACTCTTCTAGGAGGATTGCTAGATCCCTCGATTGAAACTCCTTTCAATCTATGAAGTGTTATGGAATTGGTGTGATGATTTCAATTCACAATTGAAAAACCTCTCAATTTTGTGTTTCTATAAACTCAAAATTCGTGACTGGCTGCTAGGGTTGAAGAGGGATACTATTTATACTTTATAAATATTATACCCTATTAAAACCCTAAGCAAATTCGGTTTCAGCGTTACAGCGTACGTGGGCGGTCGCCCACAAGGAGCTGGACGGTCGCCCATGTGAACAACGCCTAATCCCCTTATACGAAAACCAACATGGGCGGTCGCCCATAAGGGCAAGGGCGGTTGCCCATCAAGACAGTCTCCAATGCCTTATTTTCGAATAAACATGTGCGGTCGCCCATGACCCTTTGAGCGGTCGCCCAAGTCAACCATTGACTTGTGGGCGGTCGCCCATGGCACACTTGGGCGGTCGCCCATCACACCAGAATCCATAATTCCATTTTTGACAATTCGTTCGATGCGTGTGACCCCATAGGACTATATTATGTTGGCAATAAGTTCGATCACATCGATCCTCATAAGACATGAGCGAACTCTAGCAAGCCATCATGTCTACCCAAATAATATAATGCAAAGTTTGATTTCCTATATAGAATATATCACAATCCCTTTGTCACACGATGTTATATTGAACATGAGTCATGGCCCAAGTCAACTCATATTGTTCAATGCTTTCTCGTTACTAAGTAAATTGATTAATCGAATGATATTAATCACATTAATTCATTCGGGCATGGCCATGCACTACATCAATCTTACTTACGAGTGGCCTAGCAAACATCTCTCTTTACGAGGGACAAATTTCCATCTTGACTTATCATTCTTCCCAACAAGAATCATATCATGCCAATAATAGCCCTTATTGTTATCCGGTTAAAGACAACGTTAAACTATATCAAACATGATATTCATCGAGTGGAAGACGATGATAATCTCAGGTCAAAGGATATCAATGATATAACTATATGAGATTTAATTATGACATACGACCATGACATAAATCTCATAATGGGTCAAGTCCAGTACCTTGTTCTCTAACAAGTACCCATGAATCTAATGTGCATCTCCATGCATATAATCATCATATGATTATCCATTAGACTTCATACTAGTGCTTCATAAGTACTAGGGACACGATTATTAAAGTAAACATGCAAACACATATAATAATCAAAGTAATAATCTCATATATAAATGAAAATGACATTACAAATAGGTCTATCTCTATAGGCTTAGGGCACTAACACCTACAGTCTCCCACTTGCACTAGGCCCAATCATTCATGTATCTTATACCCATGGACCTAACATGACCATCATGTTTAGCTTGTGGCAAAGGCTTGGTGAGAGGGTCCGAAATGTTGTCATCCATTGGTACCTTGCATATCTTGACGTCCTCCCTTTCACAGATTTCTCGAATGAGGTGGAAACGTCTCAAAATGTGTTTGGATCGTTGATGTGACCTTGGTTCTTTTGCTTGGGCAATAGCACCATTGTTGTCACAATAAATCTCTATCGGGTTAGTGATACTCGGAACGACTTCTAAGTCACTAACGAACTTCTTGATCCAAACCGCCTCCTTAGCCGCATCCGATGCTGCTATGTATTCGGCTTCGGTTGTAGAATCAGCAACAGTGCTTTGCTTGGAACTCTTCCAACAAACAACACCTCCATTTAGCATAAACACAAACCCAGACTGCGATCTATAGTCATCTTTGTCGGTTTGGAAACTTGCATCTGTGTAACCCTTTACAACCAGATCATCTTCCATTCCTCCAAATACCATGAATACATCCTTTGTTCTTCTCAAGTACTTCAGGATATTCTTGACTGCTATCAAATGGTTCTCACCAGGATCTGACTGGTATCTACTCGTTGCGCTTAGAGCATACGAGACATCGGGTCTAGTACATAACATGGCATACATGATAGACCCAATTGCCGAAGCATATGGAATATCACTCATCCTCTTTCGCTCATCATTTGTCTTAGGACAATGAGTCTTGCTAAGAGTAATGCCATGTCCCATTGGCAAGTTCCCTCTCTTAGAATTTTCCATGCGGAATCTTCTAAGGACCTTGTCAATATATGTACTCTGACTCAAACCAAGCATCCTTCTTGATCTATCTCTATAGATCTTGATACCAAGGATATAAGCCGCTTCACCCATATCTTTCATTGAGAAACATTTTCCTAACCAGGACTTGACAGTCTCAAGTGCAGGAACATTGTTTCCAATGAGCAAGATGTCATCGACATATAACACTAGAAATAGCACTATGCTCCCACTTATTTTCTTGTATACACAAGGTTCATCTTCATTTTTGATGAAGCCAAACTCTTTGACTGATTCATCAAAACGTAGATTCCAACTCCGGGAAGCTTGCTTCAATCCATAAATGGATCTCTGCAACTTACATACTTTATTAGAATTCTTTGGATCGACAAACCCTTCAGGCTGTATCATGTATACATCCTCAAGTAGGTTTCCGTTAAGAAACGCTGTTTTGACGTCCATTTGCCATATCTCATAGTCGTAATATGCGGCTATGGCAATTAAGATTCTAATAGACTTAAGCATTGCTACGGGCGAAAAGGTTTCATCATAGTCAACGCCATGAGTCTGCCTATACCCCTTAGCAACAAGCCTAGCCTTATAAGTATGTACCTTCCCATCCATGTCGGTTTTCTTTTTGAAAACCCACTTGCACCCTATGGTTTTTACACCTTCGGGTGGATCAATCAAGTTCCAAACTTGATTATCGTACATGGATTTGATCTCGGATTCCATGGCTCCTAGCCACTTGTCCGAATCAGGAGTGGACATCGCCTCTTGATAGGAAGTAGGTTCATCATTCTCAATGATTTCTACTTCGTTACTTTCCGTCATGAGAAATCCATATCTCTCAGGTTCGGATCGTATCCTATCCGATCTGCGAAGAACTTGTGTATCTTGAACCGGTTCCACAACAGCTTGTGAATTTGGTTCCGTCTCTACTATTGGCTCTATGTCATTTTCGGGTTCTTGAATTTCTTCAAGATCAATTTTACTCCCACTAGTTTCTTTAGAGAGAAACTCTTTCTCTAGAAAGACACCATGTCGAGCAACAAACACTTTGTTCTCGGATCGGTTGTAAAATTGATATCCTTTCGTTTCCTTAGGATAACCAACGAAAATACATTTATCAGATCTGGGTGCAAGCTTATTTTCAGAAACTAATTTCTTCACATAAGCTTCACATCCCCAAATCTTCATGAAAGATAAACTAGGTTTTCTTCCATGCCACATCTCATGTGGGGTTTTAGGAGCCGATTTAGTAGGAACCTTATTAAGTGTGAAAGCAGCTGTTTCCAGTGCATGTCCCCAAAAGGAAATAGGAAGGTTAACTTGACTCATCATCGATCGAACCATATCTAATAGAGTTCGATTTCTCCTCTCGGGCACACCATTCCATTGTGGTATTCCGGGTGGAGTAAGTTCTGAAACAATTCCACAACTTTTAAGATGATCGTTAAATTCTTGGCTTAAATATTCACCACCTCGATCAGATCAAAGTGTTTTAATAGTTTTGCCAAGTTGATTTTGTACTTCATTTTGAAATATTCTAAATATCTCAAATGCTTCACTTTTGTACTTCATCAGATAGACATAGCCATATCTGGATAAGTCATCAGTGAACGTTATGAAGTACCGAAATCCTCCCCTAGCAATGCTATTCATTGGTCCACATACATCAGTATGTATGAGAGCCAATAAATCACTAGCCCTTTCACTACTCTTAGTAAAAGGTGCTTTAGTCATCTTGCCCAATAAACAAGATTCGCAAACATCATATGATTCATAATCATATGAGTCTAAATATCCATCTTTATGGAGTTTAGAGATGCGTTTCTCATTTATGTGCCCAAGACGGCAATGCCATTTATATGTGTCATTCACATTATTTGGTTTGGATTTCTTATTTACATGATAGATATTATCAACATTATTCTCAACATCCAAGACATAAAGGCCATTAAAAGAATGAGCAATACCGTAAAGCATATCATTCAAATAAATGGAAAATTTCTTATTCTCAATAAGAAAACGATAACCCTCATTGTCTAAACAAGAAATTGAAATAATGTTTCTGCTCAAATCCGGAACATAATAACAGTTATTCAAAACTAAAATTAATCCGCTAGGTAAAGTGACTTCGTAAGTCCCTACGGCCAATGCAGCAACTCTTGCTCCATTTCCAACCCGTAGATCTACTTCACCTTCTTTGAGCAACCTTCTATTCTTTAGTCCCTGCACATTTAGGCAAATGTGAGATCCACATCCGGTATCTAATACCCAAGAACTAGAAGTAGAAAGTAAAATATCTATCACATAGATACCTGAAGTCATGGCAATCTCATTGCCCTTCTTCTTCAGCCCTTCCTGATAAAGCTTGCAGTTACGCCTCCAATGCCCAGTTTCCTTGCAATGGTAGCATACCGCATCCTTTTGAGATTTGGGTTTAAGCTTCTCAACAACGGCAACCTTTGCCTCCGGTTTAGCAACTTTTGCTTTAACCTTGGGTTTGAACCCCTTTCCTTTATTCACCATCAACACTTGATTGGTTTTCTTGGAAATATTGTTCTCTGCATTCTTAAGCATCCCATGCAATTCAGACAGAGATTTATTCATCCCATTCATGTTATAATTCAAAACAAATTGATTATAACTTTCAGGGAGTGAATGCAATATCATATCCGTAGCCAGCTCAAACTGGATAGGATATCCAAGCCTCTCAAGGTGTTCGAGGTGACCCTTCATTTTCAACACATGAGGCCCAACAGGTTGTCCTTCAATCATCTTACATGAATGAAGAGCCTTCATAGTGTCAAACCTTTCCTGACGTGCTTGCAATTGGAACATTTCCTTCAAATGATTTTCCAAATCATAAGCTTCCATGTGTACAAGGTCCTTCTGAAGAGCCTTACACATGGTAGCAAGCATCAAGCAACCAACATCAATAGAATCATCCACATGTTTCTTATGTTGATCCTTTTCAGCTTTAGTTGCATTAGCAGCAGGCTCGGGTGGAACAGGTCCATCGAGAATGTACAACTTCCTTTCCTGTTTGAGAACAATTCCCAAACTGCGGATCCAATCCACATAGTTGTTGCCATTCTCTTCTAACTTGTCCTTCTCAAGGACTGATCGCAGTGACAGATTTTGATTAGTGTTAACAGCTATTGATCTACAAAGATATGCAACAAATATGAACACATATAAGTACCAATTTCATTTAAGAGATTAATTAACGTATTTCACAAATACTCCCACTAAATTATATAACCTTATTATACATACATGCATAATATAATTTAATAGGCTAAGACCCAACTTTAATTTAATTTCAAGTCGGCTATGGCACGATTGCTCAAAATTAAACTAAAAAGGTAGATAACATTTATCAATCATATCAACATATGACTCTTAGATCATTTATGAGATTATAGACATCATATGTCACATGTTTCAATCCCATCTTATTCCTTAGGCCCAAAACTGTTTTGATAGCCTAATTGAGTTCAACCATTTTAAACGTATAGCAATCACCATTTGCTCATCTTGATCATACAAAGATAGAATTAATGTACCTCGCTGTGGCGTAGCCTACATAAAAATATCCGTGTACTCACAAGTGTTTAAACATGGGTGGCATAAACAAACTCAAATTTCAATGAAGGTTCATTTTTCATGTTTATCAATTAACATGGCAAGATTGATTCATGAAAACTATATGAGCATAATTATGAACATGGAATGATGCAACACAAATCACAATTGATGTGTAATTACTAGTACGTGACATCGTATCCAAAGTTATCCCACACTTCCAGAAGTGTCTGTGGGGAAGGTCTTGGCTTCCAGCCTATATACTAAGTAATACATCAAAACCCATATTATAGATTAATCACATTAATCACATAATTCAATTCATAATCATGGCATATCTACATATACAATTACTTCCATAAGCAAATCCCATATAACTTCATATTCTAAATCATATTCATCATGAAAATTCACATAATCACATTACATAATTATCATGATAATTTAATATAAACATCATGAACGGGGCTCTGATACCACTATTGGGTTTCGAGGGTCCATGCGCAGCGGAATAATGCAAATAACTCGAAAAACCCAAAGCCCTAGGAATCAATCTAGATGATTAATTAAGAGTAATGATTTAGAAATACCAACCTTGTGTGCTTTTGTCGTTGATAAACGTGACCCAACTCCAGATTGACGATCTTGTGAATCCTTGATGAACGATTGTTGAATCACGAACGGAAGATCTTGAAGAGCGAAGATCCTCTATGTGTATCCACGCGATGAACGAACCCTAGAAATCTTCTAGGAGGATTGCTAGATCCCTCGGTTGAAACTCCTTTCAATCTATGAAGTGTTATGGAATTGGTGTGATGATTTCAATTCACAATTGAAAAATCTCTCAATTTTGTGTTTCTATAAACTCAAAATTCGTGACTGGCTGCTAGGGTTGAAGAGGGATACTATTTATACTTTATAAATATTATACCCTATTAAAAACCCTAAGCAAATTCGGTTTCAGCGTTACAGCGTACGTGGGCGGTCGCCCATAAGGAGCTGGGCAGTCGCCCATGTGAATAGCGCCTAATCCCCTTATACGAAAACCAACATGGGCGGTCGCCCATAAGGGCAAGGGCGGTCGCCCATCAAGACAGTCTCCAATGCCTTGTTTTCGAATAAACATGTGCGGTTGCCCATGACCCTTTGAGCGGTCGCCCAAGTCAACCATTGACTTGTGGGCGGTCGCCCATGGCACACTTGGGCGGTCGCCCATCACACCAAAATCCATAATTCCATTTTTGACAATTCGTTCGATGCGTGTGACCCCATAGGACTATATTATGTTGGCAATGAGTTCGATTACATCGATCCTCATAAGACATGAGCGGACTCTAGCAAGCCATCATGTCTACCCAAATAATATAATGCAAAGTTCGATTTCCTATATAGAACATATCACAATCCCTTTGTCACACGATGTTATATTGAACATGAGTCATGGTCCAAGTCAACTCATATTGTTCAATGCTTTCTCGTTACCAAGTAAATTGATTAATCGAATGATATTAATCACATTAATTCATTCGGGCATGGCCATGCACTACATCAATCTTACTTACGAGTGGCCTAGCAAACATCTCTCTTTACGAGGGACAAATTTCCATCTTGACTTATCATTCTTCCCAACAAGAATCATATCATGCCAATAATAGCCCTTATTGTTATCCGGTTAAAGACAACGTTAAACTATATCAAACATGATATTCATCGAGTGGAAGACGATGATAATCTCAGGTCAAATGATATCAATGATATAACTATATGAGATTTAATTATGACATACGACCATGACATAAATCTCATAATGGGTCAAGTCCAGTACCTTGTTCTCTAACAAGTACCCATGAATCTAATGTGCATCTCCATGCATATAATCATCATATGATTATTCATTAGACTTCATACTAGTGCTTCATAAGTACTAGGGACACGATTATTAAAGTAAACATGCAAACACATATAATAATCAAAGTAATAATCTCATATATAAATGAAAATGACATTACAAATAGGTCTATCTCTATAGGCCTAGGGCACTAACACCTACAGTTGAGACCTACACTTGGGCTATGCTTTCAATGGGCGTTGATAACACAATATTGGCCCAATGCTTTCCTAAAGCTTTAGAGGGTGCTGCAAGAGATTGGTACATGTATCTTTCTATGACTACAAGGCTTGACTGGTCGTCTGCATGTTTAGTCTTCCAAAGGCAGTTTGAAGACAACTCCACTTACCGCCCTACTAGGAGGGATCTTGAACAGACCAAGCAACATGTAAGTGAGTCTTTTGCTGACTTTTCTAGAAGATGGAGACTCAAACTTACTAAAATTTTCGAAAGACCTACTCTCAAAGAGCAAATCCGCATCTTCCTCCAATGCCTCCGTGATGAATTTCAAGAGAAGCTCGCCAGTAATTACTTTCCTAGTTTTAATGAACTCCATGAGTCTGGAATTAGGATTGATGTTTTCCTAAAAAGTAAAAAGAAGGAAAGTACCTTTCGCTACAACAAGCTTACCACAAGTAAGGATGCTTCAGTCAATGCTATTGCATTCAACCTCCCCAACACCGGCAAGTATTCTGCTATTCCTCCTCCCGAAAAGAAAAAGAGGCACTATGACAAACTTGAAGGAATCGCTCAAGAAGAACTTCTCGATGTTCTTGTCAAGAATGAAAAGATCAAACCAAGGGAAGGTGGTCCTCCTAAGGATATGGGTCCTAATCACGCTCATCACTAATTCTGCAAGTATCACAACTTCACCGGCCACGACACCAACACTTGCCACCACTTGAAGGACATCATCCAAGACCTCTTTGACAATGGAGAGTTAGAACATCCCAACATCATCACCAATCCTTTCCCTCGTAATACATGAAGAAGATGAAGCTCCAAGAAGAAATCTACACTTATCACTTTGGGGCTACGTCTATTCTCTCCCTTTCTCCTTTGATAGAAGTAGATTAGGTTTTAAATTTACAAATATGATCTCGAAGAGTCGTTCTGTCTTTCTAGTACTTCTCACCTCCTCTAGTTTGTGTCATCTAAACTATCGAGTCTGTTTTAATTTCTCCATTAATCAAAGTCATTTCCTAATCACTTTCCCTAAGGTTGTCCTACCTCATGAGTATCATTTAATTAATTTAAAATAATGGACCCTCCATTCCCTAAATCATCGGAAAAAATATATATATAGAAACTTCTAAACGAGTTCAAAAAGAAAGATATCATTAGAAAGCTTAGGAGCTGAACATTACCTTTACTGAAAGTCAAATGTCAACAAGCAAAGAAAGCCAAAGGTGCTGCTATCAGCCTTCATTCCAAGGAGAGTGGGGCTACTCAATTCAAAGCTTTGAGAGTACAAAAAAAAAACTCTCAAGCTTTCATCACCACCACAACAAAGGTGAAACTTCAAATGCATGAAGGACTCTCCCACAAAGAAGAGGAGTCAAGTGATACCAACAAAAGAAATGAAGATTACTCAACATCATCCTACAACAAGTGAAGAAGACTTTCAGTATCAAAAAAAAAAAAATAATAAAAAATGTTTACCCTTAAGTCATACTAATGATTGGCTTTCTTCTCAAACTTATTTAGAAATTTCTAGATGATGCACGGTTCATGAAATGGTAGAACAAATTTTCTAGATCTTTAAGCCAAGTAGCGTTTCTTGTTGAGTCTAGAGGCTTCCTGTTAGCCACTCTCATACACACTCTTGAAATCCAAGCATCAAAACTGGGGCTTCCTAACATTTCCTCCCCCAGTCAATCTCTACTCCAACTCTTCAAAATAATCAAATCTGCATTAGGAGCTTTCCTCTTTGCTTCTCACTCTCATTATTAGAAAATACACTTCTCTAAAGAGTCAATTCTTGGATCACCTTCCAAAGAATAGAGTCCGTCTCTCCTCAACTAACTTGGGATCTCATTTCTCTCTCCTCAGTAAGATTCTCTCCTCTGAGTTCTCTTTGAGTTAACATACTATTTTCAAAAAAAAAAAAAAGGAAAAGACGCAAAAGAGATGCCCACTAGATTGAAAACCCGAAAGGGCGGTCTAGGCAAAAACCAGGGTGCGTCACCGAAAAAAAATCAAGGACAAAGGGAGACTATTCTTCAGCCTTCTTCATCGAACATCATTTAATCCTCTTCAAATCAAATCAACAAGGAGAGCCTACTTCGATCATCTTCAAGTTAAGAGAGCAGACTCACAAGCCTGTTCACAAAGTCATCTACCACATTCAATCAACTTGGGGCTTGAGAGAAGAAAGAGAATTGGACATAAAGCCTTTACAACAGTCGACATATTTGTAGTCATTTGCCTCCTAGAGACACAATTCAAGGGAGAATTAAGAATGAAGATTCGCAACAGGCATATATGTGTTCACATAAGGTTACTCATCGAGATTCTACAACAATGAAGAAACAATACGGTACTCTCGCACGAGACAACCTCGCTGACTAGCAACGAATTCTGCATAAACCTGATTTGGTCCCAACTTGTCAAACACAAGTTCACTCATATAGTTCACCCATCTCAAATATAAATCCATACAAGTATCCCTTCATGTCCACATACTATATACTCATACATAAACTCACCACCAAAATGACCAATCGGCCATTTACACGAACACACGTGGACACCACCACGTAAGTCCAATTAAATAACTAAAATATGAAAAAATCTATTTGGAATCTTTATGTGCTAAAAGGTACAGAAAGGTAAGAATCATTCGGGTCCATCTGAGACCAGCATGCATATATCCTTGCATTACAGGAGCCGACAGAACCTCCACCCCAACCGACAACCTCAAAGTCTGTGACGGCAGCAACGACAACAAAGTTCGTGACCTCGGCAACAACAGCGACACTTGTGACCTCAGGTGGAGCATCAATAAAGTTTGTGACCTCGGCAACCTTTAAAGTCCGTGACCTCAGCAACATCATCAAAGTCTGTGACGGCAACAACGATAATAAAGTCTGTGACCTCGGCAACAACAGTGATACTTGTGACCTCAGGTGGAGCATCAATAAAGTCTGTGACCTCAGCAACCTTCAAATTCCGTGACCTCGGCAACATCAATAAAGTCTGTGACCTCAACAACTTTCAAAGTCCGTGACCTCAGCAACGTCAACAAAGTCTATGACCTCAGCAAACTTCAAAGTCCGTGCCTCGGCAATAACAGCAACGTCAGTAACCTCGGGCGGCGCATCATCAAAAGCGGATATTTTCAGAACTGGGTCAAGTCCTTGATTCCTCAGTATGAATTTATCCATGGTTCAAAAGCACTCAAGCAACCTCAGCTATGTCAATAACCTCGGGCGGTGCACTTCAAACAACTTCATCAACAAACCAGGTATTTTCAGAATTGGGTCAAGTCCTTGATTCCTTAGTATGATTTTACCTTTTCAAAAAAAATTCCTCTTCGATTTTCAAAATGCCTAAAACAGCCTTTTAGTGTTTTGGAGTCGAACTACGCTTTGGTCTGATTCTCCGATAGAGATACGTAGGCAGCCATGCGGCACGACCATCCCAGTGTTCAGAATGATGTTTTTTTTATCGACGACATGACTTCTTCCATAGGATTTATTGCCAAGGGGCTCTGTAGACACCCCATTCTGAACCAATAATTGCATGAGTACACTAATCTTCGTCTCTCTTTTATATTTTGATGAAAGCATATTAGTTTCGTCATGTTTTCGTTAAGTTTCTAACTAACCTCGTTAGTTTTGGACTTAACTGAAATAACGGAATAAACTGAAGAGGACAGAATAGTCAACAGACTAGTTGTTCCGTGCGGAACAGACGTGCCTCACGCGAGACAACCCCTCTGCAGGATGTGCATAATCACTTTCCTTCTCCGTTTCAACCTCTTTTTTTGATAAATCTTATCCAATTCAGGTATCCAATGATATTTGAGTTCTGGAAGCTTCCTTGGGAGGTATCCCAATCCACCTTTTACCTTTCCAAACCCCTATAAATACTTGATGACTTTCAGTATTTCAGAGGTCCCCAATTCCTAATCGAAAACACATAACACACACCATTTGCTGGTTTCTCTCCCTGAAAGATTCCGCAAATCACTCAAAAACAAACACCTAAATTCGTTTATCAACCTTTTTGATCAACGAACGTCGAAGATTCTTAGCCTAGAATCAAGGTGAAGCTCTATCCAAATCCTTTCTCGACCGAGAAGGAAACACTAGAACCACGTTCTCAAGAACACAAGGTAAAATCCTCTGCTTTTATTCTTATTCTCAATCTCTCTCTCTCTCTCTCTAATTGCTTTTAGAGTAGTGTAATCCTATCAAAAGGGTTAGCCTAGAGTCCCTTCAATCAATGGAGGCGATCTCGAAGCATATAACCCGACATTCCTAATTAAGAAATTAATTAGGATTTTCCTGTTTTTATTTAATTGTTATTTAAATTGATAATCCCCCGTAAAGCAAGACCGATCTCCGAATTGGGTGGATGCGGTGCTTCTCGACCTTCCAAATCCATCACTTAAGCCCCGCACCCAAATCTTTCAAAAAGATTTTTCTTATTGTTTTCCTAAATAAATGATAAGTGATGACTCTGTTATTTAAATAAAATATCAACGCTACAGAACTAAACTAATAAAACACTCAACTATACACCCTTTTTTTCCACATATCTCAATACAAGGGTCATTTGTTCTTTCACAGATATATCATGAGACTTGTCAAACTATGATGGAGAATAACCCACTTTCGAGATCTTTAAAAACAACTTTAGCAGTCAAGAAAGAGACCCCATTAATGATATCCTTTTGAATTTCATGGCATACCAACTTTCGATTTCCAAGAGAATTCAAAGTAGCTTTCTTAGTTTCCTCGTGGTGGTTTGCAAGGAAAGTAAGAAGCTCAAGAATAATTCCCTTTATTTAGAGACTTTTCCGATTTATCGTGGCCACGAAAAGCCAGCCCTAGGCATTCAACTTGATATCATACATTCTTTTTGCTTAGTCATCTTGCTGGTAAAAGCATTTTTGATGTGTTGTTTATGATTCCACAAATGATCACAAGCTTGGACACATTTGTTATGAACACTACAATGATCACCAACATGAACACCCAATCTTGATTTATCTTTCCAATCATAGAATTGATGGGAAAATTGTCTATTTGACAATAAATAAGGCTTTCTTGAATTTAACGAAATGACAAATAAATAATGAAGCATAACATAATTAACGGGGCAGGAAATAAAGATAAAATAGAATGCGGAAATTAAAGCAAACCGAGTAATTAAAAGAAGTCGAGTCTTGTGTTGGACACAATCTCCGCAAGAAGATATTGCCTTGGCCCAGTGCTAACGATGCACGGCAATCTTCTCTCAAGATAAAATGACTTTACATTCATTAATAGGAGCACTCCAAATTAATGACTTCGGCGAACAAAATTCGTGTTTGACACTTCCAGACTTTGAAGAAGAATTATGCAACGAGATGCTCTATCTTCTAACAGATGATGTTAAGAATTCCGTTGAATTACGTGAGTGAATTCCATAATTCGATTAATTATCTAACTGAGTTAGTTAACTCCGTTAAATAATTGATTCTCTACTTCTAGTGAGAATAGAGAGTGAATTTGTGATAGAGAGAAGTGATTTGATGAATGAGTGATTGAATTGACAAACTGGTGGGGGGTATTTATAGTAGATGAAGAGTTAGGGTGCCTTTTGGGAATAGGCATTATTGGCACCTGGTGGATTCTGGCCGTTGGATCTGATCTTGATGAAGGGCTGAGATCTGATGGATTTGACCCACCTTTCCAAGCAGGCGCGGGTCACACCCTTACCCAGTAGCCGACCCGTATTTATAGTAGATGAAGAGTTAGGGTGCCTTTTGGGAATAGGCATTATTGGCACCTGGTGGATTCTGGCCGTTGGATCTGATCTTGATGAAGGGCTGAGATATGATGGATTTGACCCACCTTTCCAAGCAGGCGCGGGTCACACCCTTACCCAGTAGCCCGACCGTCTGCTCCAAACATCACAACCTTAGCCTTTATCCAAGCCCAATCCATGACCCAGCGGGTCTCGGCCCCGAGACCCGTTAGTCCGAGAGTCCGATCGCCTAGCCCAGTGCCATGCGGCCCAATCTGCCTCCATGGTCCGAGATCCGGCCCAAATCAAGCCGCCCCAAGCCCACGAACCGAACCGGTCTCACCGAGCTGGACCGCCACCGAACCTCGTCAAAGTTTAAGGCTCCAATAGCTCCTAGCGACGATGCGCACGTGCGAAGTGCAAAGTGCGCCTAAACCGCCCATTCCGCCCTTCGCGCGCGCCGGGTTGTGGGTCCATTTTAAGCTAGAACAAAACTAGCTCAATAGCCCACTTGGATGCATGGTTGGCTCAATGGTCCAACTAGGTTGGCCCAAGGATATCAACTTGTTGACTACTCCTTTGGATGGATCCACTTATAAACTCTCATCACTTTACATCTTAAAGCAATGTGGGATAACTATTCCATATCCCATAAACTCTTCATAAACCCATTTCATTTTGCATACTTTGAGCATTAATTTCTCATTCATCACTAATTGGTTTTGAGAAAGTAAATATATCAAATTTATCTACTCCAAATGTAGATTATTAATATGCAATCAATTTCCATTTTCCTATAATGGAACCCAATGGAATTCTTGGTCAAAAGTTGGTCAAACCACACTTTTACAAAACCAAATTCCAACAAGAATCCTCCGCCAACTAAAGATTCACCACCTCCTTGTTCTCCTTGCTCAAGTTTAAATAGATAACAACATAAACAATATGCTGCATCCTTCGCTATGCTATACTTGAGCCATGTAGGGAAGTCATTAAACTTAGAAGGAATAAATCTACGCCTTGTCTTCGCATCATAACATTTCAATGAAAATCAATAGCTTTTCTTTTCGGTTGTTAAGGACCCATTTATAGGTATGCTCTTCGAACTTGTTCTCTTATATTAACATCATATGATTTGATACAAGGGCATAAACCTGGGTCGGAAGGAAGCTCCTCCATATCCTTCAATATATGATTGACTTGGACACTCGGATATACTCGTTGAGCTTTGAAATTATGGCAAAAATTTGATTCAACTCGAATATTTTAGATTCTTGAGCAAATGATTGTGATGGCTCTTCACAATTCATCACTTTGAAACATCTTTTCATAATCTCGATTGCTATTATCATAGTAAGAATGACAAAGTAAGAAAATAACTACACGATATTAATTAATAAAGTAGTACTACAGTTTCAATGAAACAATGAAGTAGAATATAAAGAAACTATAAAATGAAAAATAATAATTTAGAATAACGAGGAGTAATATCGATAGTAAGAATGTAAGATTTACCTTTTTTTTCTAGAAGTTAAGAGGTATTTGATCATTTCAATTAACAACAATCTGATTTGACTATAATCACAAGATCAAATATCAGAAATTGAAGTGTAATAAAAAATCTCAAGTAAAACCCTAAAAGTAAGTGTAGTAAATTAGGAATGAAATAATGAAACTTATATCCTCAAATCACTCCAAAATCACTTAAATCGAAGTAATCTACAATAGAATAAGAGAAATGAAGTCGAAAATTGAATTACCTTGGTGTTTGTTGGCTTAATAACATCAAAAATTTTGTTACATAAAATCCCTAATAGTGCAGCCGAGGAAGAAATTGAGAAGAATAAACCAAGAAAGAGAGCGAGATGCGCGACAGTAAGAGAGGCGAGAGACCGATCAGATTGAGCTCGCCATGATCGTCGCCTTCCGCATTCGTTTCTCCCAGCCTGTTTCTCTGTCGTGTTTGCTTTGTGTTTGTGTCTGTTCCTTTTGCATTTGTGTGGCGTGTGTTTTTTTCTTTTTCTTTTTTCCTTTTTATAATTAATGCTTCAGCGCCCGCTTTAACCGGTAATAACCAATTTTTTTTTTGAAAACCCAGTGTGGGCTATGGCCCACCCTCGCCTCTTACTAAATTCGCTGCTGGGTAAGACTGTGTACATCCGACCCCTGTTAACCCAACTACGTTGGGGCCTTTGCGGCATTAGAGTAATGTTGTTGTTATATATATATATATATATATATATATATATATATATATATATATATATATATATATATATATATATATATATATATATATATATATATATATACTCCCTCCGTCCATTTAGTTGGTTCGCGATTCTTGTTCTCACGTAAATTAAGGAGGAAATATTATATTGAAAGTGTTGTGAGTGTGAAAATAAAATAGGAGAGAGAATGAGTGGAGGGAATAGTAAATTATAATGGTGTTGTGAGTATTAAAATAATGTAGGAGAGAGAATGAGTGGAGAGAATAGTGATTTAAGGTTTCCATTTTAGGAAAGAAACAAAGTGTGAACCATGTAAATGGACGGAGGGAGTATATATATATATATATATATATATATGTGCAACAAAAGTACCTCAACTATTGAGGTTTTTTGGATTTCATGTATAAACTCAATTTCATTGCAAACATAGTACCTCATCTGTTTTTGATGTTTGTTCAAGGTACCTCGAGCTAACTCCATCCTTTTTTTCGTTAAATGGACATGTGAAAAACATGTGACCTAGTTTTTAAGGGCAATATAGAAAAGTTACTGCAAATTAAATCAAGATAAGTATAAGGATTTCAAGTGTAAATTTAAAAATCAGAAGGTAGTATAGACTAATATAAAAAGGACTATAATCGAAAATATTAATTACACACTTCACCCCTCTCCCTCTTCCTTTCCTTCCCCGATTATCCCATTCTTCTCCATTAATGGCCACAATAACAGAGGATCGGCGATGGCGTAACTGTTCGGTTTGGTGACATCTAAGTTGGGGACGCCTAAATTAGGGGATTAAAACAACAATTTCGGAATTCCTGACACAGCTGCAAAGGGAGCGATCGCACAGAAAGGGGCGCGCGACCACGCTGAGTTTCTGCCTTAAGGGAGTGATCGCGTCCTACCAATGGGGCGATCGTGCGGGTGAAAATGGGGCGATCGCGCCCAAGGAGGGAGCGATAGCGCCCTATGCTGGATCAGACCCATCAGCGACAGAAATCTGTTTAGGGTTGAAAACCCTGCAGGGTTAGGAGTAAGGAACATAAATAAGCCTACCCCTAACCATATTTTGTAGATACTTCCTTTTTCTCATCTATTTCTTAAGATCTAGGGTTTGCAGACAGGAATTCTTTGCCAAGAATTCGTGCATTAGGTTAGAGATTGTAATCACTCAATTTTCAATAGATAATAATATTCTCTCCCTCTGCCTGTGCACATAGTCAAGTTGGTGAACCACATATATTCTTGTGTTGTTTGATAGTTGCTTGTTTTCTATCTTCTACATAGACTCTGTCTAGAGTTGTTCCACTACAGAAGAAGATGGGATCAGGAATTGAATCATCGGTCGACAAGATTAACGGTAAGAATAGTTTTTCTCTTTGGCAAATCAAGATGAAAGCCTTGTTGAGAGACAAGGGCTTGTGGTTTCTAGTGCTGCTGCAATCAGGGATTGTCAGGATCCAAAGGGCAGAGCAGAAGCCGTTCCTACCGGTGCTGTCGCGACTGCAATAGCTGAAGGTTCGGAGAAAGCGAAGAAGATAACAGAGAAGGAAGAGGCAGATCTGATCGCGCTAGATGAAAGGGCCCACTATAAGATTATCAGGTGTCTAGATGATGATGTTCTAGCGGATATTCCAGATACCAATTCCGGAGGTGTTTTGTGGCTTGCGTTGGAAGACATGTATTTGACACGATCATTGACCAACAAGCTATAACTGAAGCAGAGGCTATATTCTCTCCGAATGTAGGAAGGTACGCCCATTAGGATCAACGAGATAGATTTAATTATTTATTAATTGAACTGTGTAATATAGATGCTAAGGTTGCTGAAGAGGATGATGCATTAATGTTTCTTGTTTCTTTGCCTTTATCATATGAGCACTACGTTGACTCTGTTATAAATGGTAAAGAGATGGTGACTCTAGAGGAGGTGAAATCCTCGCTTAAGACTAGAGAGTTACGTTGTAAGGCAAGCAGTAATAGTGGTACAGATAATCAGACGTCAGGTTTGGTTGCGGAAGGCAGCAGGGGTTCTAGTAGTAAACAGAAGAAGAAGAAATCTTCTAGAAAGAGGGGCACGAAGCCTGATGATGTTTGTAATTACTGCAAGGGAAAGGGACATTGGAAGACAGATTGTCCCAAGAAGAAGTGAGGCGAGCCTCCAAATTGCAATGAAGCTAATGCTGTTGCAGTTGATATGAGCAACTCTAATGTGGATTATGCTCTAGTAATAGAAGAATCTGCAAAACAGTCAGACAAGTGGATTCTTGATTTTGGGGCTTCTTATCATATCAGTCCGAGTAAAGAGTGGTTTACAACTTATGAGCAGGCAGATGGTGGTAATATTCATATGGCCAACAGTGTTACTTGCAGGGTGGTTGGTATTGGCTCGATCAAGCTACGGACTCATGATGGTAAGTTCTGCACTTTGAACTATGTAAGGCATGTTCCACAGATAACAAAGAACCTGATATCTCTTAGCCAGCTCAACATTAAAGGGTCAGTTTCAAAGGTAAAGGTGGAGCAGTTTATGTCTACAAAGGTTATGAAGTGGTTCTGAGAGGCCTTAAGCGGGGCTCCTTGTATTTCCTCCAATGAAGGACGCTTTCTGGGTCAGTATTGGTTGCATCATCTGAAGTGGTCAAGGAGGATATGACAAAGTTATGGCATATTAGGCTTGGGCACATGAGCATTAGAGGGATGCAGATATTGGCTAATCATGGTCTTCTGTGTGGCCATAAGGTCAAAGGTCTGAAGTTCTACGAGCATTGTTTACTTGGGAAGATGCAACGAAGCAAGTTTCCTAAGGGGATTCACAGAATGAAGGGTTGTTTGGATTACATTCACTCGTATTGTTGGGGACCTTCACGTCAGGAATTATTGAGGGGTCACAGGTATTTCTTGTCCATGATTGATTACTACTCGAGGAAGACTTGGTTAATAATTATGAAGCACAAGAGTGAGTCTCTCACCAATTTCAGACAATGGAAGACATTAGTGGAGAATCAGACATGGAAGAAGATCATCAAGCAACTCCGGACAGATAATGGTTTGGAGTTTTGTAGTGCTGAGTTCGATGAGTTTTGTAAGCAAGTGGGGATTTCTAGATATCTCACTATCAGGGTACACTACAACAAAATGGTGTAGCAGAGCGCATGAATCAGTCATTGTTGGCTAGGGCAAGGTGAATGCTCTCCAATGCAGGGTTGTCTAAGTGGTTTTGGGCAAAAGCGGTTAGTACAACATGCTACTTGATAAATCGCGGACCACATACAGGTATCAATCTCAAATTTCCCAATGAGGTATGGTCAGGTAAACTTGTTGATTACTCTATATTAAGGGCATTTGGTTGTACTACTTATTATCATGTGGATGATGGAAAGTTGGAGCTGAGGGCTAAAAAAGGGGTATTCATGGGTTATGGAGATGGTGTCAAGTGATACCGGATTTGGTCTCTATTAGAGGCTAGGGTAATAATAAGCAGGAATGTTATTTTTTGATGAAAACTTTGTGCTTAACCCTATTATGAGATCTGTGGTTATATCAGGTATTGATAGTATTGATAAAAAGGTGGAGCTACAAGATACTTCAGAGTTGAGCAGTTCACCGTCAGATTTTTATTAGGATCTACCGACAGAAACAGAAGCACCATAAAGTTCATCACCAGTTTTCGAGGAACGTGGGTTAGCTCAAGAGAGGTATAGGCGGGTTAATTTTGGGAAGCCTCCAGTGAGGTATGGTTTTGAAGAGATGGTGTCTTATGCACTTCAGGTTGCCGAGGAAGTAGAGCCCAATGCTTCAGAGCCAACTACTTTTAAGGAAACAGTTACATGTTTAGAGTCCGCTCATTAGCATCCAGCTATGGGGGACGAGATGGAGTCACTTCACAAGAATTCGACATGGGAGCTAACCAAGAGGACAGTGGGCAGAAAGATTGTGACTTGCAAATGGGTCTTCAAGAAGAAGGAAGGTATGCGACCATCAGAGGGGGTCAAGTATAAAGCTTGTGTAGTTGCAAGGGGTTTCACACACCGGGAGGGCGTTGACTACAATGAGATTTTCTCACCAGTGGTTAGACACACTTCTATCAGAGTGCTATTAGCAATTTTGACACATCAGGATTTGGAGCTCGAGCAGCTAGATTTGAAAACAATTTTTCTACATGGAGAGTTGGAAGAGGAGATTTATATGACACAACCAGATGAGTTTCAAGTTCCGGGAAAAGAAGACTATGTGTGCAGGTTCATTGTATGGACTCAAGCAATCGCCTAGGAAGTGGTACAAGCGGTTTGATCGCTATATGACAGAGATTGGCTACACAAGGAGTGCGTATGACTGTTGTGTGTATCACA
The DNA here is from genome assembly GCA_022495995.1 of Adenophora triphylla var. japonica. Classification (NCBI taxonomy): domain Eukaryota; kingdom Viridiplantae; phylum Streptophyta; class Magnoliopsida; order Asterales; family Campanulaceae; genus Adenophora; species Adenophora triphylla. Next base: position 18,775 of record JAFEMH010007531.1, on the reverse strand, counting down.
ATAAGTTAGTGGATGGTTCGATCATCTATCTGGTTCTTTATGTTGACGATATGTTGATATCGATTGTCAAGAAGTCAGATATTCAGAAGTTGAAGGATCTACTATCTGCAGAATTTGAGATGAAGGATTTGGGTGCGGCAAAGAAAATTCTGGGTATGGAGATCTATATGGATAGAAGCCAACGAAAACTGTTCTTATCTCAAAAAGGTTACATCAAGAAAATTTTAGAGAGGTTTGGCATGTATACATCAAAGCCGTTAGATTCTACAAGTGCAGCAAATGCACGTCTATCGGTTGCCTTTGCACCTAAGTCGGATGAGGAGAAATAGTACATGGCCCGAGTACCCTATGCTAGTGTAGTTGGTAGTTTGATGTATGCTATTGTTTGAAATATGCCAGATCTTGCTCATGTTGTTAGTGTTGTTAGTAGGTTCATGGGGAATCCTGATATGGAACATTGACAAGCAGTGAAGAGGATCTTTAGGTACCTTAGGGGTACATCAGATGTTGGGCTCAAGCTACAATATTTTGTAACAGTTTGAGTGCAATTTGTTTGGCTAAGGATCAAGTTCATCACGAGAGGACCAATCACATAGATGTGAGGTATCATTTTCTGAAAAGTGAGAAGCGGATTAAGGTGAAGAAAGTGGGTATTGTGGACAATTGTGAGGACCCCGACCCGGAACCTACACGTGTCCCAAGCTGGAGCGTCCTCAAACTAACCCGATTTTCATAAACTTTTAAAAATCTTTATTTAACTTTCGAAAATAAATACAATTATTATAACCATTTCAAACATGGATCTACTCCTTTTCACAATGAAGAAATAGTTGACTAACTTAGAAAGTAAGAAACTGTTTTAGTTACAAAAAGGCCTCTGTTATAACATAAAGCGAAGACTTATAAATACAATTCCGTAAATGAGTTATACCAAAGTACACCTTCTATACCAACCCAATCATACCCCGACAATGCCCACAATATAACTTCCAAACTCCTCACCGCCCTTACTTGGCTGGTCCACCTGTCTCGGAATCTAAAAACAGTAAAGGGAGAGGGGTGAGAATAAATCTCAGCAAGCTATTATGGATGCAGCAATATGCCATATAAGATGCACACATCAAAAGACATATTCACATAACCCGAGAGGCTCGCCGCCAACCGTCCCATACCGGTTGGAAACAACGACCACCAAAGCATGAATATATCACAACACATAAGTACGATAAGGTAACACTTAGAAGGATACCGAGCCAAGGTTTTATCTCCAAAAGGATATACACATCCTAGCGAAGAATAGCTGATGAAGCGGTTCCGAACCATGAACAATAACGGTACCATAGGGATTCGACACACGGTCATATCCCGGTGAAACTAGACCATCTACCTCAAAAGGAGATGCTAGCCCACAAATCCCACACAAGGGGACAATTGGGTTACCAATGTATGAATTATAATGAACTTGGCTCGATGCCATTATAATTCCATACATTGTCCAACAAACAAATAAATCAATACCAGCTGGATTTACATAACTAAGCACAGTAATAACATACTTGCTTAACCAAACATTGTATGATCCAAAGTAGGGATACATACCACAACAAAGATATCATGAAGATAGCAATACTATATCAAGTATTCAACATATTAGCACAACGGCTATAAATCTTTGTATCAACATGTACAGTTTAGGAATTCCAAAGTAGGGAATCCTACAACAATATCATAACGACAGAAATACTATAACAAGTATTCAACATTATCAAGCACATAATAGATACTTGAATAAAATCCACAAAAAGGGATAACAATATATCAACATGGTAAATATACTCATGTTCAACCAATAATCGAGTGCAAAGCATTTATATCGAAATATATCAATGAGTCCAAAATGTGTAACACATAAGGTCTACACATTTATTATAACAAGCTATGTTACAATATCATCCATAATAAGAAGTATCACAATTTAGAGTTCAAGGATATCAAGTATTTCCAATACTACAATAAACACACCACCATAGTAAAATAGAATATCTGGAAATGATCATTACATATTTAGTTTATAAAACCAATTCCATTTGAGAGATCACCTAAAAATACTCAATTTGGACTCTTGAACCATCCAATTTCGAGTTCGTATGAATTAACTATGATTTATTCAATTTCCACTCAACTTCTAAAGTACAATACTACCTGCTGTAACCAAATCAGATTTTTGGGACATAAGGATAACTTATTTAGCTATGAAACCATCACATTCAGAAAGTACTCAGAAAAACACCCAATTTAGACCCAAGAACCATCCAATTCCGATTTAATATGATTAAGTTATGACCCTCACAAGATTGCTAAACGACTCGGTTCAGAATTGAAGTTAGGATTTCTGGGGTCTTGGGCGACCGCCCAAACCTCTTGGGCGACCGCCCAAGAGGGTTTTCAAGGAAATGTGAGTTTCTGCCAGCATGGGCGGCCGCTCAGCCCCCTTGGGCGACCGCCCAAGCCTCCAGCCAGCCCAAAGTCAGATTTTTAACTCTTTTAACCCTAGTTCATCCTTTCCTTCTACCATGGCTTGTTCAAGAACACCAAATAACAACTTCATCTTACCAAGTCCCATTCAAAACATGTAAACTTACAACCAAGTCATCCTAGATTAATCATCTCTACCCATTTCAAACCCTTTCAAACTCTTTTAAATGATCTTCCATGAACCCTAACTTTAACAAAGTTCATTTTCTAACTAATCAACTCCCAATAGGTTTCCCAAGCAAGAATCATCATTATAAGAACAAGAACAATATTCAAAAGCTTATGAACACATAGGGGAAGAGAATCATAACAACTCACTTGGATTTTAGAAGGGAAGATTGATCTTTCTAGTTAGATGAGTTCCCCAAGATGATCCAACTTTAAAAGTGCTCTTAGACTTGATTTTTGGTGAGGAATGCTTGGCTTCAAGGCTTGGTGAGTGGGAGCTTCCATGGAGGATTCAAAGCTTCCTCTAGGATGATTTTTGTGTAGTGAATGAGAAGAAGGAGGGGAAGGGGGAAGGGAGTAAGAGAGTTGAGAAGGGTGTGACACTTGGCATGGTAGGAGGAAGGGAGTATCTTTGGCCCCCCCATGGGAAATAACCCAAGGCTTCCTCTACCCAAATTAAAATATCTTATCCCATTAATTCATCCTACTCATTTAAATTCCCTACATTATTTAACATTTTCCTATTTTTATTATTTCTCCTAGTTTCTTTATTTAATGTCCAATAAATTCTTATAAGATCCTAAATTTACTTTTCACCCAATTTATCCTAACTTAAGAATTTTAAAGATATAATTGAACATATAAAGATAACATAAATATTAAAAGCATATAATTTAATATTTAAAATGAGTGCCTAGGGTTGGGGTCGTCACACTCACTCCCCCTTAAAGAAAATTCGTCTCGAATTTAACCGTCACTTACCTACAAGTTCAACCTACCTTGGTTACTTATGTATGCCTCAGACTTCAATTCCCAATTTGTTTCTTCATTGCTATGGTTCCTTTCCAAGGTTTCTAATTTCATTAATGATACGATATTACAACTTATGTCACCAAATACATTACAATATTGCATTTAAAACTTCAAATGGATTAACAAATTTTTGACGCCAATTTACTTTAGGCCTTGCTTCTCCAACGTCACCCCAACAATTTAGAGATCGATATTTTCTTCCCTAACAACGCCTCATATGGTTTTATCTCAATGCTAGAATGATAACTGCTATTATACGCACCCAACCACTGATACTCATACGTCCTATCGACTACAATAATCCATTGTACATGACCGTAGCAAATTCTCAATAATAAGTAATGATTCCTCAAATTTTCACCAAATTGAACTCAATAGCATTCCTACATTTCAAAAGGATCTTCCCAAATGAATGACTATCCAATCCATATAATACTATGGGGTTTATACAATCAAACTATCTCCTAACATATATAAGGACTTGATCAATGAATCTCATCACAATATACATATACAAAGAGTAGGAAATACACTCAACTTTCTCTAACAAAACAACATACTCCTTTTTACTTCCAAGGTAACTCAACCACAAAATCTATCGCGGTACTACTCTCAAGCTCAATCTAGAACTCTAAATATTTTAATAAATCTTCTAACGGCAATATCCCAACTCCACATTTGGAAACAACTAGTATAAGACTTGACTCACCCAAAACGAGTTATTTCAATTATCTCATTCTCAATTCCCATGATACAACATTAAATAACTGCCTATGAAAATAATAATGTAAACATGCTAATAAGACCATGATTCCCATAAACGGAATACTAGTCGACTATATAACATAATTCAATGCTCTAATTATGTTCGAGTCCAAAGTGACAGATCAATATTCAATCAAAAGGTTGGCCGCCCACAACGGAGCCGATCCAACTCCAAAACAAAACCGAGTCTACTGCGACCGACACATTAATAACCCCACAATTTATCAATCATTTCTCGGATCAAAACTTGAATACAAGTAATCATTATAAGGGAACTATGTTGCTTTTCTACTTGCTTCTGTACAAATTATATCTTTTAGAATACCAAAGGATAGATAAAAGAGATCAAAAGAGACTCGAATGGTTTATTTATTTAAAACCGACCCATACCAGTTTTAATTAACTAAACCACTCACAATTTTAAGAATTTTCAAAAGATTGATAAGCTAACAAAATAACTCGAGTGATTTAATTATCTACAACCGTCCCATACCAGTGGTAGATAGTTAAATTACTCACAGATTTTAATTCACACGAAAACGGTTTACAGACCTTATTAAATCAACTATCCCCGAAGGGCACAATTGCTCATACCGAAGTTCAATATACAATCCAAAGTTTTAAAGCACATTTAAAATAATTCTAACATGATATTTTTACTTAGTTAAATTCCCTATAAGAAAACACAATCTCGGAATATTTATTACTATCACCGATAAATAACACGAAAACATTCGTTAAGATTATAAACTAGGTAAATCATCCTCAAATTGCAATTAACCTTAACAGTGCAAACTAACTTACTTCTTGTTAACCATCAACAACTCAAAATCTCGCATAACGCCAATATCTCTCAAGCATCACACTAATCCCTCATATGAGTCACACAACTAAATCGACCTATAGGGTATAATCATCCTAAAGTATCCTTTCTTCCCATAAGATTCATCCTCATTTTCCTTTCTCATCAAATGCTAATCGTCTCTCAAAACAAACCATATATATACATTACCAATTCCTGAAGTTGATCCTTTAAGTCACCAATAACTGTATCTATTATACTTCTTCGCATTTACCCTATTTACATCTCCATACTAATACACAATCCACAATTCAAAATGGTCATACTAGATATAAATGTTGTCTTAAGTATATCCTTAAAGCAAATTCTCACTGTAATTGTAACACTCCGAAAAATCCAACTAATAACCATTGAGTATCCTACTAGTTTCTAAAATCAGTCATACAAATCGTCAACAAGTGCTAACGAATACTTATTCTTCGCAGTTACCTATTTAAGATCTCTATAACCTTATAATTAACCACCAAGTATCATCTTTTCTAAATGTAGTAACAATTTACCCTTATGGAGGTTCACTACGCTCATTATCTTCTTTATCAAATAATTTTCCCAAAATGAATCATCAATTCTGTCCTCCCAATTAGTGTCCTCTATCTAGGGATCCGAATACTAAAATAGTACCTTATATCAATTCAAAGCCTCGATGTCCTGGTATGATACCTGATGAAAACCCATTTTGAAATTCACATGGAAAACACCACTTAGTCAACTAATAGCACATAAGGCAAAGATATATTAGTTCCATAAGATCTCGTACTCGCGATATTTTATACCCCATATAATCCCGCTTAGACTATTATTTTCAATACTAGTCTCGTATATCTAGTCTCCACCACGAGACACCCATGTATAATTACTTACGCAAGTTATACAACCATAAACCACTCTTAATTAGGCCATATACCTAACCTCAACTAAGAGTTCACAAATTCATTTACTACCGTACATGAGATAACTCAAGGTTCTTTTAAATCAAAGATAACACACAACTCAAATAACCTTCACATTCCTTAGGCCATACTTTCGACATTTATGCATATATGATAAAATAGTAAATAATGACTCACCCGCCTCTACCACACACGGAGGCAAATCAAACATAGATAAGGAGACTCGCTTCCTGCGACAGTCCTCCCAAATCACAATCATCATGATAAACAAGAATAATTCAAGGTACTCTCCCGTAGGAATAGAACCTCCAACACATAAGGCAACTTTTAGGCCAATTTATGCAAATAAAAGGTGAAATGTAATGCCACATGAGAACGAATGTACGAGGATTTATAAAAGTATGAACCCTAATTCCGGAGACAGGTAAAATACCTCAAATGATGGTGGGGAAATCTATCTTTCCATAACTCACCTTTCCTCGATTCCTTGGTTGGTCAATATCATTTTCTGTCTTTGAACAAAATCCTGCATTAAACTCTCGACGTAAGTCATCGCACACTCTCACTCAGCTAGACTCTACCCGAGAACTCTAACCGAGCTCTGATACCAACTGTGAGGACCCCGACCCGGAACCTACACGTGTCCCAAGCTGGAGCGTCCTCAAACTAACCCGATTTTCATAAACTTTTAAAAATCTTTATTTAACTTTCGAAAATAAATACAATTATTATAACCATTTCAAACATGGATCTACTCCTTTTCACAATGAAGAAATAGTTGACTAACTTAGAAAGTAAGAAACTGTTTTAGTTACAAAAAGGCCTCTGTTATAACATAAAGCGAAGACTTATAAATACAATTCCGTAAATGAGTTATACCAAAGTACACCTTCTATACCAACCCAATCATACCCCGACAATGCCCACAATATAACTTCCAAACTCCTCACCGCCCTTACTTGGCTGGTCCACCTGTCTCGGAATCTAAAAACAGTAAAGGGAGAGGGGTGAGAATAAATCTCAAAGAAGCTATTATGGATGCAAAGAATATGCCATATAAGATGCACACATCAAAAGACATATTCACATAACCCGAGAGGCTCCTCGCCAACCGTCCCATACCGGTTGGAAACAACGACCACTCAAACATGAATATATCACAACACATAAGTACGATAAGGTAACACTTAGAAGGATACTGAGCCAAGGTTTTATCTCCAAAAGGATATACACATCCTAGCAGCAGCAACAGTTGATGAAGCGGTTCCGGAACCATGAACAATAACAGTACCATAGGGATTCTGACACACAGTCATATCCCCGGTGAAACTAGACCATCTACCTCAAAAGGAGATGCTAGCCCACAAATCCCACACAAGGGGGACAATTGGGTTACCAATGTATGAATTATAATGAACTTGGCTCGATGCCATTATAATTCCATACATTGTCCAACAAACAAATAAATCAATACCAAATTTGGATTTACATAACTAAGCACGGTAATAACATACTTGCTTAACCAAACATTGTATGATCCAAAGTAGGGATACATACCACAACAAAGATATCATGAAGATAGCAATACTATATCAAGTATTCAACATATTAGCACAACGGCTATAAATCTTTGTATCAACATGTACAGTTTAGGAATTCCAAAGTAGGGAATCCTACAACAATATCATAACGACAGAAATACTATAACAAGTATTCAACATTATCAAGCACATAATAGATACTTGAATAAAATCCACAAAAAGGGATAACAATATATCAACATGGTAAATATACTCATGTTCAACCAATAATCAGAGTGCAGCATTTATATCGAAATATATCAATGAGTCCAAAATGTGTAACACATAAGGTCTACACATTTATTATAACAAGCTATGTTACAATATCATCCATAATAAGAAGTATCACAATTTAGAGTTCAAGGATATCAAGTATTTCCAATACTACAATAAACACACCACCATAGTAAAATAGAATATCTGGAAATGATCATTACATATTTAGTTTATAAAACCAATTCCATTTGAGAGATCACCTAAAAATACTCAATTTGGACTCTTGAACCATCCAATTTCGAGTTCGTATGAATTAACTATGATTTATTCAATTTCCACTCAACTTCTAAAGTACAATACTACCTGCTGTAACCAAATCAGATTTTTGGGACATAAGGATAACTTATTTAGCTATGAAACCATCACATTCAGAAAGTACTCAGAAAAACACCCAATTTAGACCCAAGAACCATCCAATTCCGATTTAATATGATTAAGTTATGACCCTCACAAGATTGCTAAACGAATTCTGGTTCAGAATTGAAGTTAGGATTTCTGGGGTCTTGGGCGACCGCCCAAACCTCTTGGGCGACCGCCCAAGAGGGTTTTCAAGGAAATGTGAGCTTACGCAAGATGGGCGGCCGCTCACCCCTGGGCGACCGCCCAAGCCTCCAGGCCCAAAGTCAGATTTTTAACTCTTTTAACCCTAGTTCATCCTTTCCTTCTACCATGGCTTGTTCAAGAACACCAAATAACAACTTCATCTTACCAAGTCCCATTCAAAACATGTAAACTTACAACCAAGTCATCCTAGATTAATCATCTCTACCCATTTCAAACCCTTTCAAACTCTTTTAAATGATCTTCCATGAACCCTAACTTTAACAAAGTTCATTTTCTAACTAATCAACTCCCAATAGGTTTCCCAAGCAAGAATCATCATTATAAGAACAAGAACAATATTCAAAAGCTTATGAACACATAGGGGAAGAGAATCATAACAACTCACTTGGATTTTAGAAGGGAAGATTGATCTTTCTAGTTAGATGAGTTCCCCAAGATGATCCAACTTTAAAAGTGCTCTTAGACTTGATTTTTGGTGAGGAATGCTTGGCTTCAAGGCTTGGTGAGTGGGAGCTTCCATGGAGGATTCAAAGCTTCCTCTAGGATGATTTTTGTGTAGTGAATGAGAAGAAGGAGGGGAAGGGGGAAGGGAGTAAGAGAGTTGAGAAGGGTGTGACACTTGGCATGGTAGGAGGAAGGGAGTATTTTTGGCCCCCCCCCATGGGAAATAACCCAAGGCTTCCTCTACCCAAATTAAAATATCTTATCCCATTAATTCATCCTACTCATTTAAATTCCCTACATTATTTAACATTTTCCTATTTTTATTATTTCTCCTAGTTTCTTTATTTAATGTCCAATAAATTCTTATAAGATCCTAAATTTACTTTTCACCCAATTTATCCTAACTTAAGAATTTTAAAGATATAATTGAACATATAAAGATAACATAAATATTAAAAGCATATAATTTAATATTTAAAATGAGTGCCTAGGGTTGGGGTCGTCACAACAATCCTGCTGACATGTTCACGAAAACCATTCCGACTAGCAAGTTCCAACATTGTTTGAACTTGTTGAATGTTCGCAGCTATTAGACAGCATCTGAGACAGAGGAGGAGTTCTGTTTATTTTTCGGAAGTTAGATGTAAAGGTGGAAATTTGTTGGATTTGGTGTCATCTTAGTTGGAGACGCCTAAATTAGGGGATTAAAACAACAATTTCGAAATTCCTGACACAGCTGCATAGGGAGCGATCGTGAGGAAAGGGGCGCGCGACCGCGCTGAGTTTCTGCCTTGATGGAGCGATGGCGCCCTACCAAGGGGCGATCGCGCGGGTGCAGATCCCAAACTTGACAATTTTAAAGTCTTTTCGTATTTAGTTTTAGAAAATAATTACAGAGTTTTCTTTTCCGTCAATGGCCAAATTTACATTTATTCACGAAGATCCCAAACCTGACAATTTTACCAACAATTGTTCGTTTAGTAGCTTCACTAACTCTTTCATAAGATTTGGACCCCAATTTCTAGATAAAGGATGTTACCCATTTCAGCTTTTTCAAGATATGCCTAGCTATTTCAAAACCCAAATTACATTTACATCAATGAAGATAATAATAGGGGAGGATGAAGATGAAAATAGAGGAGGTTGCTGACTCGATAAAGGATAAATGGAATCGAAAGAGAGGGATAGATAATCTGGGCTATGTGATTTACTTTCACATCTACAAGGTCTCAGAGTACAGGCGCGTAGGTGGTGGCCGAAAAGATGATAAGACGATGAGGGAAGAAGGTCGAAAGGGGCCGGGGTGAAGGGAGGGTTCAGAGAGAGAGAGAGAGAGAGAGAGAGAGAGAGAGAGAGAGAGAAGGGATGAAGGTGGGGTTGGCAGAAGGGGGAGGGTCGGGTATGACGGAGGCAAGGGTGGGGGATAGAGAGCAAGAAAAAAGGGTTATAACTAAGGAGTGTTAATTTGTAAGTTTGTATTTTACATTCTACCTTTTATATTGGGGTTATTCTAATTTACAATGGTTTTCCTATTATACCCTTAAAATTTAGATCTCATGCTTGTAACATGCATATATAACAAATAAAAATGGATGTCATTATATTCGGGTACCTTGGATGCAACGAATGATTATGTGAGGTATGTTTTGCAATACAAATGAGTTTAGGTGGCAAATCCACACAAGCTCAACAATTTGGGTGTTTTTTTTTTTGCAATTTTTCTGATGAGCCCGGACCAGCTAGACTGGGCCCCAGCTCGGTCTGGTCCAAAGGCCCATTATGATGTGGCATTCCCTAGACCGCCAGAGTCAAGATCGCGGATAGAGAGACCCTCAAGGTCAAGACCGCGTTCCTCTCATCCCATCTCAGTCAAGACCGAAGGGATCCTGATTGTCATCCTGGTGACCGCAAGAGTTATGACCGCCCCATCTGTGCCCGCGTCAAATACCATTGACCGCGCCTAAGATGTTGACTGCGGTCTCATACCAGACTCCCAGTTATCTCACCAGACTCCCGGTTAATATCAAAGCTTATTGAGCAAGTTTACTTACTGGCTCTGTCAATACAAGAATCTGGCCACTCCCATCGCATCACGTACGGCTCGTGCGCCTACTATTTCATTTAATGCGCCGCATCGAATACACGGCTCCTGTCCACATCAACGACATCCCCTCTGATAGTGAATCTTCCTTCCCTGACAGAGCCAATCAGATGCGGACACGTGCATGCGGTCAAAGACTAAATTGCCCTTTAGGGCTGACCTCATGGCTTACGTCAGCGAGCAACTCCCCATTGCCTATAAATAGAAGACCTTTGTCCCCTTGGACAAAGTAAGTGCCAAATCTATATTGTAAGCCATATTGCTTAAACCCTAAACACACACACATACACACATTAAAGACCTTCCAAGTCTTATTATCTCAATAATCTTACTCTCACACCCGAGGGTCTGAGTTGGATTAACATCCAACTTTGACCTTAACGGTGCTTCATTTCTGTGTTTTGATTTTAGGTACCGCACCATAAAAATATCCTGCTAGATAACCTAGAACTGCTTTGACCCTGAAATCCTTGGTGTCATCAGTGGTTCCATTGCCGGGAAAAATCATTGGTTTCTCCTAAATTTTTGTGTCAAAACACCCATCGTGTTCTAAACACCCGCTGTCAAAAAGCCATCCCTTTTTCAGCCATTTTTCAAACATGTCTAAAACTCTAAAAAATGCCGGTCATTTAACCATACCTGAGGGTAACCAAGCTTCCCCTTATAAAATCGACCCTACTAGGCCAAGCACCTCAGCCTTTCTTAGATTGGGGGCCCGTTCTCAAAGCCTAAATAGTCTCTCCCCTGCTCAAAAGGGTTTGAAGAGGCTGGCGGAGGAAGCTAGAACCGAGAAAGCCCTCTTACTCACTGGCCCAAACACTCCTCTAAAAGCTACCATCACCTCCCCAAAAACTCCCCTCACTCCCGAGCTGATTCACAAGAGACAGGAAGCCCTGGCCGCTAGGTCCAAACGGTTGCTGAGGCCATGGCCATCAATGACGCTCAGATGGTTTTGGTCGAACTAGAGGCAAACGACGGAGTGCCCCTCCCAGCAGGGTCCCATAGGTTCTCCCAACTAGCCCCCGCTAACTCGCTTGTTAGTCAAGCTAGGGGGGCAAAACGGGCATAACCAACCCTCAACTGTGACTAGGCAGTAAGGGAGAATGTGGTAGAAGTTTATGATAGCGAGGAGATAGGGGAAGAGGCTCAGTCCAATCACCGCGTAAAGTCCAAAGCCAGACCCGTGGCTTACGCCAGGGAGAAGGTCGTGACTCCGCGTGCTAAGAAGCCAAGGGTGGATGACCAGAACCCATAATTTGTTAAGTTCATGCATCAGATGTGGGAAACCTACCAGAAAATGCCCCAGAGGTGTGGCCGCACCATGGATGCCTTCAGTGACAAGATTGCCCGGTCACCTATTCAGAAGGGGAACCCCCCCCAAATGGAAACATATGATGGCTCAAAAAATGCCAAGAGCCATATGGGGAGGTTTGAAGGGCAGATAGCCCTATTCTCTTCGGATGAAGCGGTGATGTGCAAGGCCTTGGCCGCAACATTCACGGGCAAGGCACTATCCTGGATGCTCCCTCAAGCCCAAGTCCCTCAAGATCTACAATCAGTTCAGGCACCTCTTCCTGAACGCATTTGCTGGGGCAGGCAAGCCCGCGCGGCCCAAAACAGACCTGGTCCGAGTCAAGCAAGCACCAACGGAGACCACAAAAAGCTACATCTCTCGATTCAGAAAGATGAGCGAGCAAATTGTAGATCTGGAAGAGGGTGACATCAGACTTTGCTTTGAAGGCGTTCTCTCCTCCTCGTTCTTAAAAATGAACTTTGCCTCCAATAGGCCTAAAAGCGTGGAGGAGATGTACGAGCGAGCATCTGCTATTGCCTCGGTCGAGAAGCCGAATGAGGCCGCTCCCCGTGCACCCACAAAGGAAAGAATTAGCCAGGTCTAGGAGACTGGCCAGGGATCTGCCCATGGCAATAACCAAGGCAAAAATCATAGCCGTGGGACGGACAAGCTCCGAAGATAACGGAGGAAAAAAATTTCACTCCCCTTAATGATTCGTGAGTAATTGTAATGAGAACCATAGAACTTCCCCCTCTTCCCCCCATGGGCCGAAAGCCAAATGAGAGGAGTCGGGCTAAATTCTGTGAGTTTCACAATGACCACGGTCACAATACTGAGGACTGCTTCCAGCTGAAATGAATCATTCAGCAGAAAATCAATGACAGGGAGCTGACCAAATGGGTTAAGGGCCTTAACAATGCCACCAACAATAATAATTCCCCGCGGGCTCGAACACTACGTGGCCCCGAAAGAAAGGAGAGAGACAACGATGACGATGAGTTGGGTGATTATGAGATCAATTTCATTGGAGAGGAGCCTCCATCCAACAAATAACTCTCCCTCCAGATCCGAACATTGGAGAAAGTTTTCTTGATTCCCCCCATAGCTACGGAAGAAGAGCAAGAAATTGAGTTCAAAAGGAGTGAACTTGCCTCCTCCCTCTTTCACTCAACCCCTCACCCTTCGCATGAAAATCAACCAAACAAATATCGGCCGAGTTTTGATTGACACAGGTGCGGCCAGAGATATCCTCTGCTAACATACTCTAGTAGGAATGAGGATGACCGAGGCTAACCTGACTCCTTATGCCGGTATGCTCGAGGGGTTCACTAATCACGCCATTGGGGTTAAGGGGACGATAGAATTTGAAGTAACTATTGGGGAAAAACCCATGCAGAAGTCAGCCAAAATCACTTTTAAGGTGGTTGATCTTCCTTCCCAATACAATGCCATACTCGGCGTAACCGCTCAGGCCGAATTGGTAATAGTTGCTTTCGCCCCCACCAAAGGGTGAAATTTAACACCCCGAGCGGGGTTGATACAATAAAGAACCAGCCCGAGAGATTCCTCCGAGCACTAGAGGAGAAAGAAAGGTGGATAGGGGTCAGGCATCCTGCCCGCAGAAAGAGGGCAAGGACAAACAAAGAGAGGGTAAAGCCAAATAAATTACTCCGGCACCCATACCAATTGGCATACTTTCTTTCCATTCCATGAAGGTGGTGCTGAAGACGAGCAGAAAGGCCAAGAAGTTGGCCCCCATTGAGGGAGGATATATTGACAGGGGAATTGATAAACCGAGAGGTCATATATTCCATGGCCGCGCTGCCCGAAGCACGGGCCAACCCCAGCCATTGTAATAGACTCCCTGCACAACCGTGAAATCAGCGACCTCAGGCCTAACGACGAGCTCGAGGAAGTGGTAATTAACTTCCACTGCCCCGAGCAAACTGTTAAGGTCGGGCTGGAAATTCACCCAGAGGAGAGGAGGATCTTGATCGAATTCCTCTGAAAAAATTGTGATGTGTTCGCTTGGAAGGTGGAGGACATGCAAGGAATTAGTGAGGACGTAATCCTCCAAAAAATTAATGATGACTCGTCCTTCAAGAACATTCATCAGAAATCAAGATACTTCTCTCCGGACAAGGAGATAGCGATCAAATAAGAGGTGGGGAAGCTGCTTAAGGCGGGGATAATTAAGGAAATCTCTTACCCTAAGTGGCTAGCAAACGTAGTCATGGTCAAAAAGGCCAATGATAAATGGAGGAGGTGCATTGATTTCACGGATCTCAAAAAAGCATGCCCCAAAGATTGCTTCCCTCTTCCTCGCATAGAACGATTGGTAGACTCGATAGCCGGACACAGAGTCCTGAGCTTCATTGATGCATATTCCGGCCAACATCAGATCAAAATGGCTCTCGAAGATGTCCCCTCCGTAGCTTTCATCGCTGCGGGCAAGACATACTGTTATACAATGATGCCCTTTGGGCTGAAAAATGCAGGAGCCACCTATCAACGAATGGTTAATATCGTCTTTAAAGGCCAATTAGGCAAAAACCTTGAAGCCTACATTGATGATATCGTCATAAAGACGAGAGAAAGCACCCACGAGCTCGACGTGGAGGAAACTTTCTCTAACTTGCGCCGCAACAACATGAAACTGAACCCCCTAAAATGTGCATTTGGGGTTAAGGCGGGCAAGTTTCTCGGATTCATGGTCAATCAGCGGGGAATTGTAGCTAATCCTGAAAAAATTCAAGCGCTGTAGGACATAAGACCTCCTGCCTGCGTGAAGGATGTGCAAAAGCTAAACGGGTGCATCACCGCACTAGGCCGCTTCATCTCGCGGTCAGCAGAGAGATGCCTTCCCTTCTTCAAAACTCTAAAAGGGGGGAAGAAAGCTGACGAATTCGCATGGAGCGATGACTGCCGTCAAGATTTTGAAGAATTGAAGAGACACCTCGGGCAGCCCCCTCTACTCAGCAGCCCGTTGTCCGGGGAAGAGCTTTTTCCATTTTTAGCAGTTACTGATCTGGCAGTAGCTGCTGTTCTTGTACAACAACAACAACAACAAAGCCTTAGTCCCAAAATAATTTAGGGTCGGCTAACATGAATCCTCATATGTCATCGTGTGAAAAGCTTGTGGAAAAACATACTAAAAAAATAAAATAAACTATAAAATAAAAAATAAAATAAAATAATAATTAAAAAAAAATCAGCCCCCCACATGGATTTTTGCCCTCCACTCCGGCCTCTTCAACACCATACTCTCATTCACTCCAAGTAAACTCATATCATTTTCAATCACTCTAATTCAAGTTTGTTTAGGTCTTTCCCTACCCCTCGCCATTTTATCATTTCTCCACTATTCCGGCCTCCTAACCGGTATATCACTCGGTCTCCTTCTCACATGTTCAAACCACCTCAGGCGATTTTCTCTCATTTTATCCTCAATGGGCGCAACTCCTACTTTACCTCTGATCACCTCATTCCCCAATCGATCCTTTCTTGTATGACCGCACATCCATCGAAGCATACGCATCTCCGCCACATTCATCTTATGCACGTGACACTGTTTCACGGCCCAACATTCGATGCTGTAAAGCAATGCCAGCCTAATTGTCGTGCGGTAGAATTTTCCCTTTAATCTATTGGGCATGCCGCGATCTCATAGAAACCCTGTGGCACTCTTCCACTTCAACCAACCTGCTTTAATCCTATAAGCCACATCACCATCTAATTCTCCATCTTTTTGAATAATGGATCCAAGATAGCGAAAAAACTCAGAAGTTTGGACAATATTTCCATCAAATGTGACCGCCCATGCCTCCCTACTTCCAACTCTGCTAAACTTACACTCCAAATATTCAGTCTTGCTTCTGCTTAGTCAAAAACCTTGAGATTCCAAAGTGTATCTCCACAACTTCAATTTACTTTCAACATCCTCTCTTGTCTGATCAATCAGCACAATATCATCTGCGAACAACATACACCTTGGTATATCATCTTGGACTGACCTCGTCAATTCGTCCATTATCAAAGCAAAAAGAAAGGGGCTAAGTGCGGAACCTTGATGCACTCTAATCTTTATAGGGAACTCTTTAGTCTCCCCAACACTAGTCTGTACACAAGTACTAACTCCATTATACATGTCCTTGATAATATCAATATATTTCTTTAAACACCCTTATTTGTTAATGCCCACCAAAGTACCTCTCTTGGCACTTTATCATACGACTTCTCCAAATCAATGAAAACCATATGTAAATCTTTCTTTTGATCTCGATATTTCTCCATGGTTTGTCTCATAAGATATATTGCCTCCATAGTCGATCTTCCATAAACCCAAATTGCTTATCCGAAATATCCACAATTTTTCTCAGCCTTTGTGCAATCACTCTTTCCCAAAGTTTCATAGTATGGCTCATTAGTTTGATCCCTCGATAGTTGGCATAATCTTGGACATCACCTTTGTTCTTATACAAAGGGATCAGAGTACTCTTCCGCCACTCCAATAGCATTGTGTTAATTCTCCATATCTTGTTAAATAACGTTGTTAACCAATCTATTCCCCTCTCCCCGAAACATCTCCAAACCTCAATTGGTATACCATCCGATCCTACAACTTTCTTCAATCTCATCTTTTTCATTGCCATTTCCACTTCATTCTTTTGAATTCTCCGCATAAAATCTCGATTAACCATATTCGAAGAGATATTTAAATCTCCAATATCCTGCTCTTGACCGCCATTGAACAAGGTATCAAAGTACGAACTCCATCTATCTTTTATCTCTTTATCCCCAACTAGAACTCTTTGATCTACATCTTTCACATATTTAACCGTCCCAATATCTCGTGTCCTCTTATCCCTCATACGCGCGATTCTGTAGATGTCCTTTTCCCCTTCTTTTGTATCCAACTTATCATAAAGCTTTTGATTCACCTTTGCTCTTGCGTCTCTTACTGCTTTCTTAGCATCTCTTCTAACTTCTTTATACTTCTCATAGTTCTCGTAAGGGAGGAAAATAACACCCAAAAACCAGTCTATTATGTATCTTAGGCACTATCCGCCGTAAAAGGACGTTATCTAAATATAGAGAAATTAGCTTACGCTTTGCTTGTATCAACTCGAAAATTAAGAGCTTACTTTTCTGCATATCCAATAACTGTACTCACTGAGGCCCCGCTTAGAAAGGTTTTACATAAACCAGAGTCCTCGGGGAGAATGCTAGCTTGGTCTATAGAACTAACTGAGTTCCAGATCACCTACTCCCAGAGAAGGACAATCAAAGCGCAGGTCTTAGCTGATTTTATAGCAGAGTCGTCATTTAAGCTAGCGGACAGCGACCTGGGAAAGAGAAAGCGAACAGAGTCAGAAGAGGCCCAAGATAGCTCAAACACAGAGATTATACAGCCCAAAGAGAATCCAGAAGAAGTGTGGACTTTATTCGTGGAAGGCTCTGCGAGCAAGTTAATGAGTGGAGCGGGCATACTCTTGATCGCACCCTGCGGGGAGAAATTCAAAAGAGCCTTGAGATTCAAGTTCGAAGCGTCGAACAATCAGGATGAGTATGAAGCAATTATAGCAGGCATGGAATTGGCCAGAGACTTGGGAGTTCAAAATATTGAGATAAATAGTGACTCTCAGCTCATAGTAAATCAAATTAAGGGGAAGTATGACACGATCAACCCCGTGCTAACTCAGTACTGCGGTTTAGCAAAAACCCTTATCAAAAATTTAACATACTATGAGCTGAACCAAGTAATGAGAGAGGACAACACGGAGGCTGACCTCCTCTCCAGAATAACCGATCAAGAAGTCATAGACTTAGAGGCGGACTGCCAGATAGAATTCATAGAAAGATCTGCTATAGATCGAATTCAAATAAACAATATTGAGGTCAAGTAAGAGATTAGGTAGATGAAATCAAGGATTACATTGCGAGGCAAACCCTCCCCGAAGATCAAGCAAAGGCTAGAACCATTGGAAAGATGTCCGCGAAATACCTCGTCCTGGACGGAGTATTATTTCAACAATCATTCATCAAGCCTTTGCTAAGATGCGTCAAAACTCACATGATCACCAATTTACTCTATGAGGTCCATGAAGGAGTTTGTGGCGGACGTCCTGGCTCTCTCGGACAAAATTAAATTTCGTGGATTTTATTAGCCTACGATGAGGAGAGATGCCACAGCGGGAGTACGTAAGGAAATGTGACACTGTAAATGTGTCGGCGGTTTGCGGACATTCACGTAGACTCACCCCATCAACAGAGCATACTTTCGCGTCGTGGCACACATCGTGGTCGTTTGATACGTGAGGGATTGATCTAATCTGATTTCGTTCCTAAGCGCCCGAGGAGGCATTAACTATGCCGTGGTGGTACGTGGGATTATTTAGTACAACGTGGACAGAAGCAAACGCCTCTTAGCTACTTTATTTCCGAGGGGAGAATGTTATTAATTTCATCCACGATCACATATGG